>CABFOW010003239.1:32764-78917 GCA_902141385.1 Timema californicum
AAAAAAAATTATATTTTATTTTTAGCTTATTAGGCGTACTAAGCCGAAGGTCCCGGGTTCGATTCCCGTGTCCAGGTGTCATTTTTCAATTTTCAGAATATTATTAGATTGAGTTATCCTCTTTAAAATGATATATTAGGCTATATGTGAAGGTATCCTAACTAAAAGTTATTTAAAAAATAAAATAATCATCGATTGCTTTTGGATAACCTCTATAAACGCGTTTTTTGTTCAATCTATTTTAATTATTTCCCATTTGTTTAGTTAAGCACTACTATATTCTTGGCATGGAACTACTTGAATATAATGTATGATTAGCGCATCATTTGTTGTTTTATAGTAACAGGTGCTGTTTATTTTAATTTTTCAGATATTTAAATGAATATTACCTATATTTTTTGTGTTCATTATAAGTACAGTAGCCCCATGGCTTCTTTGTTGCTGACTTACAGTTCACAGCTGACTTCTGACAGTCAACATTTAGGTATATACCTGAATATTGACTGTCAGAAAGGACAGCTGCTAAACACATGTTTTTGCAGGTCATTTGGTTCGGCGTAGGGATACATTATTATTATTATTATTATTAACTTTTCAAAGCTGTCAGTCAGCACCAAAGAAGCCATGGGGCTACTTTAGTGTCTAATAATACCTAGGTTTCGGGCAGTGTTAAATATATATAGGCAAAAATAAAATAGTGGTTCTTCAACAATCAAACAATGTACCTTCATGTAGCTCTAGTGTCAGCAATATCCAAGTTTGACCGAAAGTAAAGACAGTCATAAAATTGCAAAAAGGAAATTGGAGGATGAGGATATGATCCAGTCTATGGAGCAGGCATGCGCTAGTAAATTGTAATTATGATTTAATATAAATACTCAGGTCCTAGGTTCACGATTCAAAACTATTTTTTTTTATTCAAACATGATTATCTCAAAACTATATTTTTCATAACATAAGGAACATTTTCTCAGTTTCTATTAGTCCAAATTATATGATTCTCCTCACATATATTCTCAACACTATATTACACACTTTAACGAGATCTTCCAAAAAATATTTAGAGAAAAGAAGGAAAAAAAAAATTACATGAAGTGAGAAAAAAAAATTGCAATTTGAATAATATTTTTTTAGAAAAATATCCACTCGATGTATCATTACAGATTTTAAAAAAAACTCTAATAAGAGATGAGAAAAAGTTCCTTAGATTATGACAATTTAACATGGGCAGGATAGGACATCCGGGTACCCTTAAGGATATGAGAGAGACTACAACATTTTTTAATGGAAACACTAATCCTTAAATCAAATTTTGTTTTTCAAATTTTTAAGTGAAATTTGTTTCAGAGCTCTAATACTGCTTATAGGTGGTTCATAGCCAATTAAAATTATAAGATGAACTTAACAACCGGACCCTAGACCAGTAATTTAACACTTAGGCCTGAGTGTATAGTGATGACTTAATAAATAATGTTAACATTTTGATGGTTTTGTATTTTCTACTATTTTATTACTTTATTATATAATATTTATAAATGAACCTAAGTTCATTATTTTTTTTCCAAGATTCAGATTCAAGATTCGGGATATGAAGGTGAATTAGAAATTTGGATTCGTAAAATAGTAGATTCGACCCAACTCTAATGTATATACATATACGCGCGCGTTAAAAATGACTTACCTTAGTAAAATATATAAGGAGAGGTGTTTTCTAGCAAATTTATTGAGTGAAGTTATTTGATAAAGTTTATTAAGTTTAACCCACAACCTAAGTAGTCAATTCTTTACTAACCAGGTGTAACATAGCAGTGCTTTGTTTTAAGTCTTAATTTGAAATCAATGAAACCATTTTACCCTATTAAAAATACACAACATTTTTAAAAAGATTGTTAAAAAACCAAAACTATTTTATTGATCCCATCGGTGATGTCAAGTTAAAAATGCTTAAGTACTTCTATGTAATTCTTGGTTCAAGCGTACGTAATCATCTAACACTCCGATTAATCGGGATTTGAAGCTAAAAACAAGAGAAGGTGCAACTAAATAAATGCATGCGTATTAAAACAGTCACGCGTTCTAAGTTCCCCTCACGATGACGTGATACAAATAAATAATACCAATTATCACGGTTATCAGCCTATATGTAATTTGATCGGTTGCTTACGATAAAATCGTGACTAAACAAACATAAATAAACTAGTATACCGCTAGTCGAAGTTAAACAGGTAATAAACCTGTAAGAAAGCACTATTGTTGCTTCCTTCAATTATAATCGATTATTTTTGTATTACGGGACCATACCATGATATTTTTTAAGGGACGCTTGTGGACGGATTCTGCTTGCGGCAGCTCACAGAGAAATCCCTCAACAAGCTATGGCTAACATTAATTAATATTTAGCTTGTCTTGAAGTGATTTTTAAGTGTTTTTTTAACAAAACATATTCGAAGTTATAGGTGTTATGATTTGTTTTAAAGAAAACGAACATACCTTAATAAGAGGCCTAATTTCGGGTATATTGGTGAAGGGGTTTGAAATATCCCCCTACAGCCGCCTCTAAGCGGCCCTTCTGTATTAACATAGGCCAGGTATTCAACCTGGGGTACGCGAGAAGACATCTTTAGAGGGGGCACGTTAAATTAAATTTATACATCGGTAGTTATATCCCTTTTGCCCCGTTTCGCTTTGAGTAGAGAAACAGTGGATTTTCGTACAAGAACTTTATCGTGGATTTTCCGTCTGTATTTTGTTAGGTGAAAAAACACCCCAATTTATGGAAGTATCTCTAAGGTCAGCCCAATTGATGGCACAAGAGAGAGTGGTGAAAGATGCAGAGACACGGGCCAATAACGCCACTTCATATTAGAGCAAGAAATATTGAGTGAGTCATGGTCAAGGTGTTCCCAGCCACATAATATTGTTTGCAAGGAAGGAATTTGGTCGTTTAATGTTCATTTTCTGTGGCCTGAAAAGGTGTTTTAATTGGTAGGTCTTTGTTCTTTTTTTTAAGTATTATCTTTTGGGATTAAAATTATAATTATTAACAAAAATTGCAGGATTAGTAATTTTCTAGAAATAAATGGATACAAAGTGGCGTCAGTAAATGTCCTTGTGGTAGTAATTATATTTATTGCGAACTGTTAACTGGAAAAGGTGCTGCAATCAAATATTATTATTATTATTATTATTATTATTATTACCGCGTCTTACTACCCATTTGGATTATACGCACTTACACTAATGTGTAATGAATGGTAGGGTGATTGTGAGATGAAATGGAGGACCTACAGTTTAACGTGGGATCCAAACCATGGTGGAGGCCTGGCATTCCACACATTCACAAGTTGTGGTTAATACACGTCTTGTCAGAGGTGAAGGAGGGGTTTGACAATCAGATAAAATTGTGTCGGAACCGAGGATTGAACCCAAGAGTAATAAAATTAGCAATAAGTTTAATAAACAGGTAAATATGAATAAACTATTCTTTTTTTATGGTCGAGATAGGGCACGCTCGGAAGAGAAAGAGCAAACCGTAGATTAAATTATCAACCCAATCTCGAGATAGCATAGCGTAACGTTGGGTGAGAGTGGCGAGAACCATGAACAGGTAAGGCGGACGAGTCTTAGCTATAACGTCTACGGAATTTCTAGGTCACGAAAAAAATATATATTAGGGGCAACCCAACCCTTGTTACTTTATTAATAGTTGGTAATTCACCAACAGGTCCGATGCCTTGTCCAAATTGAATCCTCCAACCTCCCCTATCAGCAGCCTCCTTTTTTAGATCTTTAAACTTGATCTTCTTTTATCGTTTGAACTCATCCAGCAATGCATTCGTCATCTTCGAAGTCTTTCACTTTACATTCCATGACATCAATATGCAATTTTTAATACATAGCGTAGTAGCAAAAAATGATATAATAAATATTTTAATTTATATAATTTTATTACTTCCAAGACTACTCGTATAACAGGTTTAGTACTTTAATTTGCCAATGATAAAAATCAAACTGCGAAACCAGAATATCATGGGTTTGAGGCAAACCTCCCGAGAGAACACCAATTCAAATTGAAGCGATTATGTCCTGTATCCATATAAAAACAACCAAGCTTATATAATCTTGCTGAACCCATTATTTTTGATGGAAATGAAATTGAGAAATGCGTTGCCTTATAAAAGAGGAACGGGGGCTGAGGGATCGCGATTATTAAATACTTTGCAAACAAGTAGCATATAAGTCTTCCCAATGCTTTTCCCATTGGATTTGCCAGTCGGTACCTTAAAACACGGGTTTAGCTTCTTAGTAGCCTTGTTTCCATATAAATATACTAATAATACATCATTTTAACAAGTTTAAATGTAAACCAATATATTTAGGCCTATGTGTCTTAATTGAAAATATTGTAGGATGCTTCAAAAATACCAACTTTATATACCAAACACTATCCCCTTAAAGAAACCGCGTTAACGATTAAGTTATATTCAGAGAAAAGTTGAAAGCGTTACACTTCAAAAGTGTAACTAAGTGTTCTTTCATTTGCTGTGTCAATTCAATTAAAAGTTTGCGTTCTAAGTTAACAAAGTTACTTAACTGTTTTAACAAATTTACAAAGTTCTTTTCCCCTGGAAATTATTTATGTAGTGTTGCTGATTTAGTTAGGAAAATTGAGTTAAGTGGGGTTTCCCAGTGTGGTTTTTAATTAGTTTGCTGTGATTCTTCTTTATTTACGTAATTATTGAACTTTTCTCGTTAGCTAATAAAATACTAATAAATTTCATTCACTGTATTTAATGTCAAACCATTCGCTCAAAGCTCCATCCAATCTAACGCACGATTTACTTCCATCACACACTGCCATAATTGCATTTACCAACCATGCAATCAGACTATACTCTCTCAGAACAGTCCATAACATACTCCTATTTTACACGATCATAGGCTTTCTCCAGATCAACAAATGTAATATACTATACTTTCATCTTTACTGCCATACATTTCTCAATCAGTTGTTGCAATGTGAATATATGGTCCGTGTAACCTTACACTACTAAGGCCCGCCGAAAATGGACGCAGGGCAGGCGAGGAACAGGAACATCTGTAATACACGTGTTTTATGGGTTACCGCACATTGGACAGAGTGCAGGTGCAGTGTAGGGATAACTCTTTCCCGCCTCTCTCTGGCTGTAGTAGACGCACAGTTTTCCTGTGTCCTCTGCACCTATGCCACATAGTTTTTGTGTTTTGTGATGGAACATTTTATTCAATTAGTTCAAGACCATTCAGTATTATATGAAAGCAATCCAGCAATCCAGACTACATGAGGACAAAGCTGAATGATAAGCTATGGGAAAAGATTGCTATTGAACTGAATTACTAGAACGGTAAGTGTAATATTCTATATTTTTGTAGTTAGTGAAATTAATCTACAGTAGTTTGTATAACCCATTAGAAGAATTAGATGTCACTAGACACTGCGCATGAAGTAAATTACAATTTTCGTCTTTTTCTCTCTTTTTACTAAGAGAATCAAATTATTTAAGTCAGAGTCTGGGTCGGAATCCAAATTATCTGAAGTTCCTCTAGTTCACACGCCATATCACGTCTTGTATCACTGGGTGAAAACACTCTGACTCGCTTCAAATCTGCGCTGACTTGCAGAAACCTCTTCCTGTGCTGTGCCTGCCCCGCGTCCAATATGCGGCGGGCCTTAGATTCCCGTGTCCAGGTCGTCATTTTCCCCTTAATTGGATTTAATTTAGCAGTCAGGACCGATCTTGAGGATAATCCATCACGTAACAGTTTGTGATACACATGCATCAATCATATATTCATGTTTAAATATTCTTTATCTACATATTTATCACTAAAACAAAAGAGTGTTATCTGATCATATATATAATTATGGTTATCACGAGTATATCGAAGTATAAATCACTTAAATAAAACTCATCCCGAAACAAGAGATACAGCAGAAGGTATTTTTGGGATACGGCTATGAGGTATAAGAGGTTATATCATCCTATGGACCCCACCAGACCAAGTGTCTCAAGACACAAGAGAAAACATAAATACAATGATGGTGGCTATAGGCAGCCATAAACAAATATTGGGTGTAATTGTCTGGGACAGGGTTCGCAAACACACGGCCCGCGGGCCAGATGCGACCTGCGAAGATATCTTACCTGCCTGCTTGTCTATAATACTTTTGTATTAGGCCCTACTAACTGGCCTGCAGTCATATACGCACACAAACAAACAATACTTTAATTTTAAGTTTTTAAATATTTTAATTACTATATACTACATGAATACTTTTAAATACACATCACATAGCTAGTATGGAGCTAAATAGGTGACTGCAGGGATTTAACGCAAGGCTATTCTAGTCTAGTTTTCTAGTGTCGGGGAAGTCAGGGTTAGAGACTCATTACGATGTAACGAGTGTGTTTTTACCTTAATAGTTTCCCACATTTCTTTAACTAAAATGCTGTTATATTTGATTTCAATTAAAAATCTACTTCATCTCTTACCCACTAAAGTGAATTAAATGCGCATAATCCAGACGGGTAGTAGGACGCGCTAAAAAAAAAAGTATAGAATATCGAATATGTCTCTAGTTTCGGCTGATTTGAGTTTTTAAGACCACTGTCGTACAATGTTTATACCATATGTATCAACCGGCCCCGTGGTATAGTGGTCAGTGCACCTGGCTACGAACTTAGGGGTCCTGGGTAAGATTACCCGCTAGTAACATGGGTATTTTTCCCGAAAGGGGAAGCATCCCAACCGCCACCAGGGTTTATTAATCACAGGTTAGATTTAAGATCACTCCTAGCTACACAAATTCATAATCAATATCATCAAATCATCTGAGAGTGGGTACGACTCGTAGACAACCTTCATATTATGATTGTGCCCCTCGAGCAACGCTGCTAAGAGATCTATAAAAACAGGCGGCTAAACTATACTCCATTCACGGTAGAAATTACTCTCTGGAAAGTCTTTTTTCCCCAACAATATCCTACTATATAATAGATTTCTGGTAGGGAAAAGGACTTTCAGAAAACAATTCCTACGGTGAACAGACTTTAATACTATAGTTCTCTCCCGGTCAAAGTCGCCACACACCATTAAAAAATTATATCGTGGAAAAGCATCTTGATAGGAGGAAAATAGGACCTTCAACACCCTTATAATTAGTATTAAAATGTCCAATGGGCGGAAAAAGCACCGGTATTATCCAGCAATACACTATTCATTTGTGTATAGCCTGCGGTGTCTGTCATTCAAAAAAGATTTTTTGGTAGTTAATACGTTTTAACACTAGGGGGGAAAGCCACAGTGATAAATACACATAACGGAAGAAAATCACTCCCAATGCTCCCGGTCGAGATTAAAACTTCGACCTCCCAATCATTGTCAAACCATTAAATGGCGAACTTGACGCTCTAGACTGTTATCTCCGGTGCGAGTACGAGGAGAATGTCTTTAGTAATACACCCGCTCTAACGTAACAACCGTAGAAAACCACCTTCAATGCACCCGACCAAGATTCGAAACCCGAGCTACCTTCTTAAAGTACAATTTTTATAGGAAGGAACTTATTTGAAAGCTAGAAAAGTTAGATCGGTGGGTACGCCTATGCACTAATTACTCTGATGTGTTAGGAATTAGGAAGGTTGAATTTAAAGTACGTGTAACAGCATTTGGGTGAAGGGAAAGTAGAAAACGACTTAGGCCACCCGACCGGTATCGAACCTCAATCACCGTAGTCCTGTATATTGTGAGAGTGACGCATCAAACCACGCGGACACCGACGCTGGTGGTTTTAGAATTAGCCCTATTTCGAAATGTGTAATCAATCATTGGGGAAACCCTTTCTTAAATTAAAAGAAGCAGACTAAAACCTGCGCCGGTAACAAGGATGTTGAGGGTTCAAATCCCGGCTGAATGTACCGAGGGTGTTTCTTCCCCCCCCCTTTTTTAATATTGCGCAAATGCGGGTACATTTTCTCTAAATTCTACCTTACCTATTCCTAGACCATTAGCGTAATTAATATAGGCATATAATCCGAACTGATACTAAGACGCAGTGACATTTTTGTTTTGTTTTGCAAAAACGCTAATGTTTATTAAAAGAAAATTGGACTATATTAGTCCAAAAATTAGGGTGAGCCACAGATGACAGGGAGAATCGAGAATTTTCTGGTGTGTACTAAACTACATACAACTCACAAGTTTTGTCGGGATCATTCAATTAGGCTAATTAAGAAAACCTATCACGACATATATGGACTCATTAAATGAAACCATTAGCCTTTTACATACTGTAAGAAGAAAGAAACATTATAAACAAACACTGTAGATTATAAATAAACATAATCCTAAATAAAATTCAGAGACTTAAGTTGGTAAATAATCTCAGCCCAACTATTTGTAATCTTTCTCTTTGTTCAGTGATTCGTAAGTAGATAAAAGTTGCACTGGAAGAGGAGATGGCAAAATAAAAAAACAATGGACAAAATGGAACTAAGACTTGTAAAAAAACCTGATAAGACTGACAATCTCAACTTTATGTGCAAATACAAGCTAAGAAATAAAGAAAACTTACCAATTAAAAAACGCCGATGCAGATTAGATCCAAATGTGCGAAATAAGAAATCCATGCGACACCATTAACTAGTATAATCTGATTAGTAGAGCTTTAAACGCCATGAAACTTGACACCGGAATATAAAAGGTACGTGTCACTTTTCACTTAGGTAAACAAAATACACACACATACACACATGCAAGCGCGCGCGCATTAAACAATTCACCACACGCAAAATATCACGGAACTTTGCTAGTATACACAAAGAACTGTCCACACAGTTTGGTATACACGCACAACAAAGCTATAAACGCCACTCACTACACTCGCATTGTGTTAACTTGACGGACACTTCACGATATGATAAACAAAGGGTTGCGATTCAATTCTAAAATCCTTCAAACATGTACATTAAATCTATCTCTACATCACTTGGCAGAATGTCAAACGACCACCAATAATGGCGGTATTTGGGTGTAACTACACAAGGAAACAAAAATTAAGAACACAAACAGAAGAAAGCCATGCCACCGACAACATTCAAGCACGAACGCTTCGCTCAGGTTTGGCGGGCTCTATTCCACGCACGAAACACTTCGGCGCCTGCGCAAGAGAGGGGAAACGATACGAGAGGGGGGAAGTTAAGGGGAGAAAGAAGAAAATAGAGAGAGAGAGAATGCTAACATGCACAAGGCATCAAAATGGAAAAGGGGTGAAGAGGGAAATGTCGCCATGACAACCCAGAGCTGGCGTTGCATACAGACAAGAGCTAATGATCTCAAGAACAGAAGAGGAGAGAGCTGAAGGAGGACGACGCAACGCGGCACGCGACGGACGAAACGCACACAGACAGGAACAGTTGGCCGTCCTCAGGGCGGGGGTGTTTAGGAGTGACACATTCAGCCACGATACTAGAGGGAAGAGGGGTTGGTTTAATTACGCATACGAGTAAGAACTTAAGCACTTTCCTTACTACCAACCTCGACAATCATAAAGCAAGGGTTATTTTGTATTTTGTAGTTATAAGATAATAATTATTACGTTGGATCATATTTACCAAGGCAGCCACTGTTTTCTTAGTTTTGAGTTATCTTTGTATATCCGGTTCTCCCCATTCTACACGTGTGTCCGTGTGTTGCAACTTTGAATTCACAATCATAATTTCATCTAATTTTAAGGTGGGGATGTAAAGAACGCAAGTAGAGGTGTGCGTCTTTGCATCAAAACTTTTTTTTTGTCAAAGATAAAATATTGCTTCAGTAAAAATATCGAGTTTAATTTTCTTCACAAGGTGACCTCAAAAGTACTTGAATATCTATCAAGGATATCCTAGAATATAGAAGTGAACTTTTTTCTTCAGTCAAAAAGTTTGTAATTTAATATCACTATGCTTGACAGATTTTCAACAACTGTAGATATCACCACGCGAAGAAAATTAAGATTATTTATAAAATGAAGCAATATTTTAACTATTTTAGCAAATAAAAAAGTGTTACTGTACAAACCGCAAACACAATGCACCTTTCTCGCGTTCCCTAAATTTGGCTGACCTAATCTATGGTCTAATGGTCAAAGTTCCTAGTTATCAATCCAGAGGTCCCGGATTCGATCCCTGGCGCTTCCAGGTTTTCTGTGAAGCAGTGATTTTGGAACGGGGCTCAACTCAGCCTCGTGAGGAGCTACTTGAATAAAGAAGTAGCGGCTCCGGTCTAGAAAGCTGAGATTAACGGCCGGAGGGTTAGTTGTGCTGACCACATCACACGCTCTATCCACAAACGTTGGCACTTTCTTAGCCAACATACGGCATCGACTATGTCGGTATAATTTGCTTGCGGCTAATACCATGAAGTTAAAAAATATATTTGGCATAAGCAATATTGACAGATACACCCCGGACTATAGAATATCTTTGGGAAGGATATTCAAGTCGATTTTAATCATTTATAATAACAATTATTATACTTGGGAAAACATGAACACTCTTGACTGAACGAACACTTTTGTTCTTATATTAT
Source organism: Timema californicum (assembly GCA_902141385.1). Lineage (NCBI taxonomy): Eukaryota > Metazoa > Arthropoda > Insecta > Phasmatodea > Timematidae > Timema > Timema californicum. The sequence continues at coordinate 43,376 of CABFOW010003239.1, forward strand.
AACAAATGTTGGGAGACCTTTAATATTTTCATTGTTATGAAACATCCTTGACATACTTTATGAGGTTTAACTAATGATTGTTTAAAAATACAATATTTTTATTATTCTATGAAAATATTAGAGAACGTTTCTCGAAAGAAAATAAGTTTATTCAGAAGTTTGAAAAAAAAAGTTTTATTTTTCGGGGCATCTACCCGTCCGAGCTATTCGCACTTATTTACGCGAGTACGCTAATTATGGAAAAGGCAGAATTTAGAGGAAATGTATCCGTATTGGTGTGCAGGAAAAAAGGGAAAGCATTTGGGGCGAAAAAATAATCCTAACTATACCCAGCTGGGATTCGGGCCCAGAACTTTCTTCCACTGCAGTCCAGTATATTGCAAGAGTAACGCCATAGACCATATAACCACCGATGCGGGTGCAGCAAGAAAACACACTTCTGCTGTTATTTTATTTCACAATAATGTAGACGTAGTTTTATCAAACTCTTGAAAATATAAAGAGCGTGCTGCTTGATAAATGATACGGCGGAGTCACGAAAACACTAATGTAGACACTAATAAGCGTTGGGACATTAGTTTTCTGTTTTTTCACTATAGTTTTTTTTCATACGCCAGCACGAAGGGGCTATTAGCTCATACGAAGGCACTTGAAGCGAACTTCGAATCCCAACGCCGGCTTTCGGTACAGTCCAATCTTCGTCATAAGAACCTTTTAGAAAATACAAAACATTTTTAGTGCGGTCGACACTGATAACATTTTACAATCTTATTAATGTTATTTTATAGGAATTAATAATATCGATCAAAAGTGACAGATAAAGATGACATAGCCGGGCGTGTGAATACATAATACGTGAAAGTAGATCTAATAGCTTCGGATAAGGACCTTTCTACGAACAATTGGACTATACCACTCACGCAACGCCTTAACTATCTGGTTAGAGACACAACGCCTTAACTATCTAGTCAGAGACACAACGCCTTAACTATCACGCCCATAGCCAGGGACAAGAGGAAGGCCAAACTGAGATTAAACAATTCACTCAGGTTGATTGGTAAGGGTGGTGAAGGGAATGTTGGGGAAAGGGTGGGTGGTCTATTTTATGATTTCCAATGTCTCGGCATTAGTTGGATTCCACTTGTTTTGACCCAAACAAAGCTGCACTTTTAATATATTACCATAAATTACTATATTACACTCATTTTATCAATGCTATTTTTTATTATTAGTTCCCCTTGTTGGGAAGGGGGTAACAGATTGACTATGAGGGGGACGGACGTATCCTTGCATAACTGACGAGATCGCAAATGAGAAGGAAAAGAAAAGGAATAAAATCGTCAAAAACATTTAATTTGATTTAAAAAAAATAAGTATGTCCCTTAGTGACATTATTATTCTAAATAATATGGCAGCAATAAAATAGTCAAAATAATAATAGTGGTTGTCGGAGAGAGTTAGGCACATTATAAAAAAGTTGTACTTTTATTTAAAACATTTGTTAGTTAAAACCCGAATGAGCAAATCTTCTACCTACTCCCAAACAACCCAAAAAGTGATGGTTTTATTGTATTTGTTAAATCTATGGAAGCGAAAATAATACTAGACAGTTAAAAAATAACAGGTCAAAACATTAAGATGCCCTTTCAAAAAACTTCCCCTCCCCCATAAATAATTGGATACGGCCAGTGGCGAAAACTATAAATGTTGTATGGGGGGAGGGATTAGGTATTAATATTTTTAACACCAATCTAAATTTCAGTGATAAAAATATTTCAAACACAATTATTTCACTACAATCGTTAAGGACATTATCTTGATTTGTGTTTTTCCTCATAAGCCTTTTTACATTTGAATGCTCCTAAAAGCTATTTAATGTGATTCTCACATGGATTATTTTGAAAATTAGATTGCTTTTAAAGCTATTTAGAACGATTTTCCTCCACAAAATTTTTAAAACTTGGCTGATCCTACAAGCTAATTGAAGTGTCCCCCTTTAACAATTTTGAAATTTTAATACCCAGAAAAGCTCTTTTGAATGGTTCTCTCCTGAAAAATATTTGAAAACTAGACTCTACTTGAAACTATTTAGAGCGGCCAAAATCAATTTTTTTTAAAAGAAAATTGAATGTCCCTGGAAGCCTTCGCCTAAAATTAGATTACGTTTATGAAAGCTATTTGTTTTGGTTTTCCCCCGCCACATTTTTGGAAATTGGGTAGCTCAAGAAGCAATTTGGTGTCCTAGCCTGGAAAATCTTTAAAATCAAATGTCTCTTACAGCTATTTAAAGTGGGCCTCTTCCACAAAATTTCGAAAAATTGATTGCGCTCAGAAGATATTTTGAATAATCCATCCTCCTTTGGAAATTTTGAAGATTGGATCCCTCTAGAATATATTTAGGATTTTCTTCCAAACAAATTTTTGAAAATTAGATGCTTCTAGGAGTTTAATACAAAGATCTCTTTCATCCTCTTATTCGAGAATATCAGAGGGGTGTGAGATAAATCTAAAGTGGGGGGGNNNNGGGGGGGGAGTTTATACTAGTCAGGGTGAGAAGGGGGAAGAATTTATTCCAGTCGGGGGGGAGAGGGAGGACAAGTTCTTTCCATAGAGGGAATGTCCACCTCACCATCCCCATTTCTAAATTAATGCTTGACTTTGGGTTTATTCTTTTAAACTTTGAGAAAAGCAATAAGCAAAAATTATACATAGCTTAACGGAACACAGAAGTTTTATGCACCAAATTTAGTCTCAGTACTAAGATAATAGACTCCGTTAAACTTCCAAACATTTTGAAAAGAAGGACAAGACTGGACCAAACCGCTCCCATCATTGTGACAAATGCCAGTTAGCTCCTTCTTAAGAGACCCCAGCGGGTGGGCTGGGTATGCACTATTACTTAGTATGGATCGTTATTTTATTTACTGTCATTCGTATTTTATTTTGTATCTTTTCCATCATACAGAATCTGTATCTTGCGCCCGGGCCCGGTAACAATATACCCCCTCATCCCCTGGGCAATCTTGGTTTAGGGGATGGGGAAAAGGTGCAGTGTTTTTCCAGGTTTTATGGCAAAACTTTTTTTTGCCAAAATAAATAAAAAATATTGCCCCAGTAGAAACATAAGGTTTAATTTTCCTCACATGGTGATAGCTACAGTTGTTGAATATCTGCCATTAGCATAGCGGAATTAGATGAGAATCTCTTTAAATGAAGAGAAAAAATATGTCATTAAATTCCAGGACACCCTTAACAGTTATTCAAGAACTGTTGACGTCACCAGGCTTAAAATGCGTTTTGACCAAAATAATAAATGTTTTTCTCTAAAAACTGGAAAGACACTTATCTTTTCTCGCGTGCCCCACTCTCCCACCTTAAACGCCGTTCTAATCGTAAGGCAGTCGCATCGAAGACGCGGACCTTGACGTGATGTCACACTAAACTACACAGTGTTGTCACGTTTTCCACAAGTGTGCTGCGCTATCGTTCTGCCTCTCACTCTCCCCGTCGTTGCCAGCTCGGCGTGATCATTCAGAGCTAAAACCAATTAAAACTTGTTCGAGAAACAATGTGCCACAATTAAGATTCTAAGGACTTGCAACTTTAAGTAATGAGCGTGAAGTACCGAAACAAATTAACTTCGATGTATTTAAACGACGCTTACGCAAATTTAGAAGCTTTAAAGAAAACAGTTTTAAATCTAACACGTACATTCGTATTTTCACTTTGAAGGCATACTGTTATGCCAACTGCTGAGAGCTCAACAAAAATTATTCAAGATCATGGGGGCCAGGGAGAAAAAGAGAGAGTTAAAGAAAAAGACCCGGGACGGAACATACTTACACCGTATAAGACACACTGAAGTGATTTATTTAGGGGGGAGGGAGAAAGAAAATCCAGCTTTGGAATATCGCATAGATAGTTAGATAGTAAATTATTTCCATACATTTATGTAAATATTCATTTAGTTTTAATTTAAACCTCAAAGTGTAAATGGGTTTCAGCATTTACGTGTGTGGAGCATATTGGAGTAGGTTATGGAAGAAAATGGCACAACCCGATGGGCGACGGACACATTTGTCTAATTACCAGGGTTGGCACTAGGTTACCACTACAAAATCTATTTTGTTTAGCAGAGTAAATTCTAATTTCTACAACCTCCCCCCCCCAACCCGACAACTTTCATTGAAGATTGAGAGAAATGAAATTATTTCATTTTCCATAAAAACGACTTGTGACGTAAGCTACGGCAGTGGTATTTAAAACAGGATTGCTTGACCTTGTCTGGTAAATATGTGCAGTCGTCACGAAAGGGGGAGGGATAATGCATATGCTTAGTCAGATTGTACAACAGAATGAATGAACTAAACAAAAGTATAATTTTGGAGGCTTGCCGCTAAATTTAACAAATTTACAAATATCCTATCGATCATATAAAAACATTTCCTTTTTTGCGAAGTTCCACGAGTTTTCCCATATTTTTTCCTTAAGTAAACATTACATGGGTTAACCAGGTGTGTGTATGGCATCATTTCGTTAGTGATAAAAAAAAATGACAATATCTTGTAAACAAATTTCGTGACACATGGCCGGGTATCATTAAAGTGATTTTACCACTCTCCCTCTATTAGAGTGTTGGTGCATTTAATTAAAATTCATCTGATATATCTGGTCCCCTAACGACACAGGGCACTAGATCCAAACTGAACTAGTTAACTATATTACCAAAGAGTCTTAATTTTATACATCCTGACTAATCATCTCCTACTGCGTTCAACACCATGAATTTGTAAAGGGTAGGATAATTTAGTAGTATATGCACCCACATTCACGCGAGACTAGGATTGGAAAACCACGCAATACATTCCATATTGTGCACACACACGAAAGTTGAACATCGATCTCCCTGACACCAGCAATACATTATATAGTGAGCTCAGCATCTTGAACCACGTGATCATCGGTTGCGGGTAGTGCTTCTAGACCTGACAATCCCGCAAACTCTGATGTGTACAGGTGCGCAGCGCGCCACTGCGCACAGGAAACAGATGTTCACTTCCGCTCCGGGACTTACCATGTGCGGGCGATTTTCAAACCACTCTTCATCAGTCTAATAACACGTGGTCATCTGATAGAAAGCAGGAAAACCTGTTGAGTGTAAGTTTAAAAAAACTGGAAATACATTACAAAAAATGAAGGCCCACCGTCTAGTCAAAATGGAAATGAAATTTCTTGATTTATTCAAGTTTTTCGATTAAAGCTTTTCCTTTCATATATTTAACGTTTGTTGTCAAAAAGGTTGTATTTGTTTTAACATAATATTCAAAGTAAGGCAATTTTGTAAGATGATTAATTTTCTTATTTTTAACAAATAGAAAACTAAATAATTATTAGAGCATTACAATACTTCATAATATGTTTGAGTGTTATGTATTCTTATATACGTACATCAGTAATCGACATAAATGTAGTAATTCGGAATAAAGGTTGCCCTTTTAAAAAGTAAATTAATAATATATAGCATAAAGCAACAAACAGATGATACGAGAAACTTTATTAAATATACGATGCAGATAAATAATAATAAAGGTAAAGAGTAATTTTAAATATTGCTCACAAATTTCTCAACACTTCCCTAGAACCCTTTGTGTCTCTTGAAATGTTTTAAAGGAAATGTCACAATCGTAGTGATCAATACCTTAATAAAATTGGTAGACTTTCCTATCTAAAATTAAATATCATATAAACCGTTTCGGTGGCCGAATGGTGTAAGGCGTTATTATCGCAATAGACTGGGCTGCCGAAGACGGGTATATAGAGGTTCGAATCCCGGTCGGATGTAGGTTACTGAGGGTTGTTTTTCCTAGATGATTTTTTCACTCTCCTTCCACGCAAATGATGGTACATTTAATCTACATTTAACCTTTACTATCAATAATAACTTAACTGAATTAGTACATAGGCGTCCGACCTCTTAGCTCAGTTGGTAGCGTGTCTGTCTCTTGAGTTAAGGGTACCGGGTTAGATTCCTGGTAAAGTCAAAAAATGTATCATTGGTGAAATGTCAGTTTACCCTTTCAAAATCATAAATTAACACCCGGGGCCTGAATGTTGTATCTGTTCTATACAATGTATAAGTTATAAGTCATGCTGATATAATCAGTCGGTTAAGAAAGTGCATGTTAAATGCCTTAAATAAAATTGAAAAATTAAAAAAAGCAGAAAGGGTAATAACACTCAATGCCAAAAAGAAAAGAGAGAAAAAAAAAGAATGCAATCATCAATTTTTAGATGCATCATGAAAGATTATGGTAGTATCAACAACAATATTGTTAAAAGTGTTTTCATCCGCTTGGTTTTATTTCCAACTATGTCAAGTTTCGTCTTGGTTGTCATGGACATTTATCCCTCTAATCAATACTACACTCGCCTGGTTTCTTTGCTATCTAATAAATGGTTAATGCTTTCCAACTTACTCGGCACGCCATGGGTCGGCAAAATTGGGCGCGCGACAACTGCGCCATGTCCGGCCCGCGCCTCTTGAGCGTGGGGACAAAGACAGTGGTTTGAGTGTAAGCTACAGAAAATGTTGCTCCTATTTTGTAATGTTTATATCAATTGTACGCTCAATAGTGTAAGCAATACTAAATCACCCCAAAACCATGTGTAGTATGATTTAGTGTCAGTTTTACATATCAATGCATGGCATCCAAAAGAACACAATTAGGACGATCCAGTTTGAGGGACTACACGAGCATTCTAGAGATACAATACTGGAATACACAGAGGAAAAAGTTATTCCCCAGTGCACCAGGTCGCGATTCGAACCCTAGCCTCCCGAGTCAGCACTAATTATGCTGATATAACCCATCAGATGGCAGATAATATAAAATTCACATAGCATTTAGATGTTAAATTAACTTAAGCGAAGAAGGTCTATTTAGATTTGTGCCATTTTTAAAATTCGCTTACAATGGGACACATTTGATCAAGAGGAGACAAACCAAAGGTTTGGATTCTATTCCCTTGCTCAGGTATCGATTTTTCCAACTAATAGATCTATATAATATTAACTTCACTTTGAGTTGACCGGAAAAAATAATTAAGTTGGCTTGTTTAAACTATGGACCCTTTAGAAGAACCTCTCCTAACATTCCTTGAATTCTTCTCCTTGCTATTCAAATTTGGGTGGTCCTATTCAGAAATTATTGTAATCATATCTATTATTTATAAGTTAATATTAATTACTGCTCTAGGTACCAACCCTTTAAGATCAAATTTATAAAGGACAAAGGTTCTGGAATGAAGTGTAAATATATGCAGCGTAGTTATACGGTTTGAATTTTATGTTAATGTACGTTTATATACATTTATGTTTGTTTAAATGGCAATGAAAACGGTTGCACTGAGACTGCGAGCGTTGATACATTCCACGCTGAGAGTAAAAATTACTAACAAATTTCCTTTAAAACACTCGTATATCGCAATTTTAACAAAACGCGGAAAGAAGCTCGAGAGCAAATAAGATTACTTTCACGTGAACAACAATTTTGAGAGTAAACATGTTTAACGTTTAGCAAGATATCAGGATGTTTAATGAGTACATAGCAACATCGTTAAATGTAATATATGTTTCTATAATTTTTTTCTATGGTAAGCTGTGATGTCACATTAATAACAGTCGAATCGATGTATATATATCTTGCTTAATAGTAAGTACTATAGAGTCAAAAGTAACTATTAAAAGTAGCAATGATATTGTTATTATTATTATTATTATTATTATTAGCACCACGTTTTACTACCCGTTCGGGTTATACGCACATACGCTAATGTGTAATGGTAGGGTGAATTGTGAAATAAAATGGAGGTGCTACAGTTTAACGTGGGATCCGAACCACGGTGGAGGCCTGGCATTCCCCACATTCAAAAGTTGCGATTGATACACGTCTTGTCAGAGGTAAAGAAAGGAAGGGTTTGGCAATCAATCTGTGCCGGGACCTAGGATTGAACCCCGGACCCCATCACAGAAGTTCGACACCTTACCCCTTGACAGCAATGATATTCAATATGTTAACACAACACCCGCCTCAGTGGCGTAGTTGGCTAACGCGCTTGTCGTGTTAAGCTCGACTGCTGAGGACGGGGAGATCGAGGTTCGATTCTCGGTCGGGTGAACTGGGGGTGGTTTTTCCTAAATGGTTTTCCACTCTCCATCCACGCAAATGCGGGTTCATTTCCTCTAATTCAACCTTCCCAATTCCTAATCCATTAGCGCAATTAGTACTTAAAGCGTATAACCCGAACGGGTAGTAAGACACGGTGCAAAATATTAATTAATATGTTAACAAAAATTAAAAAGAGATCCAAAAGATTGTCTAGTCGTAAAAATAGTTATATTTTAGCAGATTTTACGTAATATTCGGGAGATTTAGGATCAATGTTGAGACAGGTAATCTATTTTGACGATCCTTAATTAAAGCAAATGAGATATTCATGAGGCAGTGAGTGATTCAACAGTTTCAACAAGTGCACTCGGCAAGTAAAGAACCGTCCACCCTAATACTTGAAGCATGGGATCCTTCTCGCACAAAGCTATCAGCCGGCGCTTTACGGGGGAAACCTCTTCAGTTTTCATGCACAACCGCCACAAAATCAATGCGCTATAATAGGCGCAGGGGAGTTCGGAATAGAAAGAAGAGGGTATAGGAAGGCTTGCGGGGGAGGGGGAAAAGAGGGGGCTAGAATGGGAGTCATCTTGGCGGGAAGGGAAGCGAGTGTCGCGAAAAATAAAAAAGCTTGCCGCAAAATGATAATGGTCCACAATTTGTGAATGGATTCATCAAACAAAGATTAATTTATTGTTTCTACTTGCTCGGACATTAAAGTGAGAACTAATTAACAAAAACCAACATATACATAATTAATTGTTTATATTTAGCTTAGATAGTCTTACATGCCCTGTCTCGGTCATAACGCAGAGACGGGGATTCAAATCCTGGTCGGGTATACTGAGCGTGTTTTCCCCTATCTCTCTACGCAAACACATGCACATTTCCTCTAAGCCCTCCCTTCCTTATCACTACCATATTAGCATAGTTAATTTATATCCATACACATCAAACTGGTAAAATCACCTAACACCTGTGCAAAAAATTAAAACACAATTATTTTATTTTGAAAGATGATGGGAAAGAAAGACATAAGGTCGTACTGGGAGATATAGGGTGGTTTGGGGGCTAAACCCACCCCCCTCCAACGAAAAATATTATTGCATAGGTTCATGTGTCTTCTAAATACCTAAGCTAATACAAACCAATTTTCAGAGGGAGAGTTATTAAATCTACTTTAATACATATATTATCAATACCAATAACATGTCATTAATGTCAGTGGAAAAAAAAAAGTTTGTAATTAAAGCTTTTCATATTAAAATTGGACTGTGGGCTTGTCTTATAAAAACTTTAAATTGCTTAAACAAGGATTTCTTGTCAACACGTTCCTTGCTATCTCTTGTTTAAAGGCTTTCCTAAGAGACATATAAGGTAAACCCATAGGCCTTTGTACAGATTGAGTTCATTGGGGAAGAAAATCAAAGGGTTGGGGAGAAATCAACACTTATGTGTGTTTAAAAAAAACACGGTTTATAACATTATTTATTACCTTTCGGGAATTTCCTGATACTTTTTACGGCTTGAAATTGGTATATAGGTGCAAACTATTATAATAATATATTTTTAAATATGTTTTGTAATTATTTTAAGGTGTGGGGGTTGTTATGCAGATGACTAGGAAACTCGCAAATGAAGTATGCCCAGAGACCTACGGCTGCTAAGGGTGGCCCTGTTTTTGGTCAGCAGTCAAGATAAAACAAACAAAACCAAGCCAATAATCTCGTAAAAAGAACATCTAAAATAGCAGTGTATACAGATTGACACATAATGACATCCACTCTTTACTAGCTCGTCACCTAATTAGCAGCACTTACCTGAGGAAGACCAGAGTTTAAGGCCACATTATCGACCGTGAAGTTGCTCTAAGGTGATAGGCAGACAGAAAAACGCTGCGTGGAATACAGGAGGGTGAGGGGAAGGGAACCAGCTGGGAACCTCGGGCGACCTAACCGGTGTGGCCACATACATAATGGAGTAATAGCACAGCCGCCAGACCCTACTGGAACTCGATACCTGATACACCGCTTGTTAGAACTCTGAGAAACGGATACAAATAAATGGGAAGTAGCAAAACTGAGTCGTGAATAAATATGAAACATACCATTTGACTTTTTAACTATGTTGGTTAACTTCACATATTGTACCGAAAAAATAAAATAAAAGGACTTTGAGCGTCTGTGTTTCTTAACCCGGAAACTAATTAGTTATGTGATCTAAGGCACCTTTCACACATAATGGTAGATGAGACATGCAACATGTTTTTATGAAACATACAGTATGTGACAAGCAACATGCAACATGAACGTTTAGATAAAATGGCACACATCACATTGCACATGGGATAATCCAGTCGCAATGGGATTGTTTGAAGAAGAGAATATGATGATGCTAATAGCAATCCTCAAAAGGAGAAAGAAAAGAAGAAATTACATTTTTGGGTACATCCAGTTTTTCAAAATGTATCATCTCTTGACACTTATGGGGTTTTTGCTTCCAAAGTAACCAAACATTCTGACACTTTTTCTATTTACTCCCTATTCTTCTATACCACATGTGTCATGGAACAATTCTGGCGTATGTAAACATATATTTCGGAAAATATTTTAACAATACATACGAAATGTCAACAACCAAACGCTTCCTGAAAGTCAAACATGGAATATTGGACCAGTCTACTTAATCAGGAGTTTGTACGTAGCACATGCTCCATACAGCAACCAGTTATGCTCCTCACAATAAACTGAATTACAGGTGAAGGAGAGGTTGGTGTTGGAACCTTGAGGGAATGCACTGGGGATGGTTTTCCTTTTCCATACTAATATGGCCCCCTCTCTTCTAAACTACCCTCACTGCTACCCCTCTGTTTTAAGTCGTTAATGACCAAGGTGTCAAACGTAATAAAGTCAATATCTCATTAGGCTAGACCAGCAGTTCATAAACTTTGGTAATCCCAATTATTCCGGGTGATTTGCCCGTGAGAAACCAAACAAAACAAGCAAATTAAAGTCATAAAAATATGGGACCCCATCAAATCTTAAAATATATATTAATACCAAGTATAACCAAAAATAAAAGAGACTTAATCAGTGGTTGCAGGTGTGGCAACATTGATTTAAGCTCGGCCAGACATCCAATCTGTGTTGTCATATCCCTGGAAGTTATTAAAAATGCACCAAAATAGTAAATATTCAACAGTATCTTGGTGGTACTCCAAATTATGCAAATTGTTGGGGTGGTATGCCATTCAAAAAGTTTTGGAACCGCTGGTCCAGACCACATATAGTCTTTAGTCTGTAAACCAGACTTCATAAGAGATCAACCCTAAAGTGCGAGATTTGACAACTTTCTTGGGATTATAGTAACAGATAGTTCCAAATAAAGCCATAAATAGTTATCAATTATATAAACATTTAAGTGTATGTATCAAAATAAAAGTGTCAATAAAAGTAGAGTAATCATTCACCCATTTTCTAGCATATTGTATTTTAATTTACCTGCCTTAAAAGTAAATCTTAATCACTAATCATCATTAATCTTAATCTTAATCACTGCATAATGGCTAACCTTATTTTGATTAGAAAAAAACATGTAGTGAATGTAGTAGCAGGATATGGTGAAGTTGTTTTTTTTTGATTAAGTTGACTGAACGAAGTATTAAACTTTAGTTAATATGAAGCAATTAATTAAGGTTATGAAGTGTTTGCAATAAAGTGAACTATCTTAAGGAATTCTAGGCATATTAATGACATGCTAGATATAGATCTGACCAAATATGAATCACATAGGGTTTAGTTTTTGATCTTCCTTTGACCCACTCTTTTAAAACTAAGTGCTAGGAAAAAAAAAGGCAAATTTTACTTTGACCATATTTATCAATATAGAAGTAGACAAGCATTTAGTTACACTTCAAACTATAATACCGATAGTTGGAGAACAAAACTTAGAATGGCCGGTTGAACACTATTTAAGATATTTTGTAGTTACTGTTAGAGAAATATTTTTTAGAAAACCGGAATATTGTTCAACAAAGAGCTTAACAATCAATTTATTATTTCAAAGCGCTCCATGAAACATATCTGTTTTTGCTTTTAGCTCAGAAACTATTCATTTTATAAAAAATATATTCCCAAATTAAAATATTTTATTTTGAATAGTACTACAACTTGACAAAGATAAGTTATTTCACATACCAAATAGTTATCTTTATATGATCAAAATTGGAAATTTTAGTTTTTCTATATTACCTTTAAAATCATTTTTAAAGAGAAAACAAAAATTATCATTTTGTTTGTAATTTTAAACAATGCAGAGATACAAAATCGTTAGAGCATACTTAGTTAGATAAATTGAATTTTTTCTTTTTTTGTCCTTCAGTAAATTTCCAAAACTAATAATTCCAAAAAACTCTTTGGGGAACCATGTGAAAACATTTTACACCAAATCTTAGTCTGATTGGCCAAATTGTTTCAGCTCTAGGCCAAGATACAAACAAACAAATATACAGACAGGCAGCATTGAGAAAACCCCCTTTTCGGTTTTAAAGAGCCATAAAAGTCGACATTTATTGGAATCTTGAGTTTGATTTTTTAGATAATCCCAATACTTCTTTATTTTAGAGGCGAGAAAAAGTAAAAAAGAGGATCATATTCCCCCATCAAGCATTGCAATCATTTTCGTTTTCAAAGACTTAAATAAAAAATATATAAATTTTATAAATAACAATTACAAGCTATAACACATTATAATAAAGAAATCTTGAAACTTTAACAAAAGTCTAAAAAGTTAAATACATTAAAAAATTGTAGATTCTTGAGTCAATCCCATTTAAAAACTATGTGTTTTTTAAAAACCACAAAGGATGATGTCATCATACATATATTTCGTATTAAATTGAGAGTAGCCAGAACAAGTTATAAGGTTTAAAAATAAATTAAGAATGTATAAAATTGAGTTTGTTTCTTATCTGAACTCCCTGTTCCTTGGTACTGCTGCAACATTATAAATACCACATGTTTTGATTCTAAGACATCATCCTCAGGTCTAATGAAAGAGAAAAAGGAAACACACCAAATCAAATCATGGTCAAATGCATTGTGTTTTGACCATGATTTGGTTTGGTGTGTTTCCTTTTTCTCTTTCATTAGACCTGAGGAGATGCCGTTGTAGTATTTATAACGTTGCAGCATTTGCAGCGATACCAAGGAACAGAGAATTCCGATAAGAAATAAACTCAATTTTATACATTCTTTATTTTTTTTTAAACTTTATAACTTGTTCTCACTACTCTCAATTTAGTAATAAGATACGAAATATATGCATGATAACATCATCCTTTATGGTTTAAAAAAAACATAGTTTTTAAATGTATTTGACTCAAGAATCTACAATTTTTTTAAATATATTTAACTTTTTAAACTTTTGTTAAAATTTCAAAATTTCTTTATTATAGTGTGTTATAGCTTGTAGGCTGATTTAAAAATAATGGCTTTATCTTCTTTCACCCTTAACTAAAATATCTTTAATTTTAGAATGAGAGAGATAATTCCAAGAAAACCTTCTGGGGGAACCTTTTAGAAACACAGGATATCAAATTTTAGCACAAGTGGTAAAATGGTTTCAGCCTGAGGCAGAGATACATACAGAAATGCAAACCCATGAAACGTAGATACATCAATTTTATCTAACCTAGAATAACTCACAAAATATGTCCTTTATGCATTATTAATACATAATAATTTTATTACAAGGCTGATCAGAAAAAACAACAACTTCTTATTAACAGTGCAATGTAATTGAAAGCGCAAACGTGGCTGGTCCACTCACTATAAGGATCAAAGGCTCTGGGTTGTGTCACTAGTATGATTATTATTATTATTATTATTATTAGCACCGCGTCTCTACTCGTTCGGGTTATACGCACTTACGCTAATGTGCAATGGTAGGGTGAATATGAGCTGAAATGAAAGACCTACAGTTTAACGTGGAATCCAAACCACGGTGGAGACCTGGCATTCCTCACATTCACAAGATGTCTTGTCAGAGGTGAGTTTGGTAATCAAATAAATCTTTGCCGGGACCGAGGATTGAACCCCGGACGCCAGCATAGAAGTCTGACACCTTACCCCTAGTATGATATGTGCACCAACAGGGTGCAGGGGCAGTTAAAAATGTTGACTCGCTAGGAAAACTGGTCTCTTATCGAAGTGTGCAGAGTGATACACACTTTGTGGGCAAATAATGTTTCCTCAGGTGAGATTCATCATCAAATTGTTGAAGTATATGGCAGTAGAGTATTGACAAAGCAACAAGATGCCAAATGGTGATATGCTTTTGAATCTGGTTTTAAAAAAAATGACAAACGACAATTAGGGTTGAAGTGGCCAAGAGAGCTCCTCAACTCAACAAATGTGGTCAATGTTGCATATGTCGTGGAACTCATTCAAGAGGAAAGCCAAATAACTTTCTGAAATGTCTTTGTGGCATAGTGCGACTGACTTTGGATTATCCTATGGCGTGCAACAAATCGTATGGTGATGAATTGCATTATTAAAAAATTGGTGTAATATAGGGTGGCACATGTGTCGGTATAAAATAACAACGCACAATGAATGAAGCCATCTTTTGAGTTTACTACATCGCTATTCGTTGGAGGGACTGAGTTTTCCGAATCGAAGTGTAACTTGTAATGTGCCAAACCTCCATCACTTAACCCCCAGAAGTAAGTGAGCAGCCAGAGAGTGGAAAGAAAGCGATTCACCAAGGAAGAAGAAATCTAAAGTGATATCTTAGCTAGGTAAAATTCAATAAGATAAAGTTTTCCAGGAGAGACACTATTTTGCACTGCCGCTGAACACTTCATGCTAATGACACAACCCTGACCATTTGAGTCCTCTAGTGGGAAGGCCAGCATATATGAGCTTTCAATTACATCACAATGTTTAAATAATAGGAAGTGTAACCTTTATTTGACCGATCCTAATATATTAACCAAGGTGAAGGATGTATAGATAGGTTTTAAAACAATTTACAGTTTTATTGAAATAATAAAGAAAATTGAAATTGAAAACTATCACAGGAGAAGCAAGGTGTCTAGTGAGTATAGTTTCATAGTTTTTTTTAACACTTTTAATAATAAATTAATTTAACTTGTTGCATACCAAATACATTTAATGAAGTATACAGTTATATCAAATTACAAACACTTCTCTGCATGATTAACATTTTTATCAGTTGGCCATTTATTTTTATCTTGTTAATAAATTGTTCAGATATAACACTTTTTAACTATTGACTATCTTAAACATAAATAAAACATCCAAAAATTTAAAACATGTGCTTTTAAATAACTTGTCGTTTGAAAAAATTATTAATATGTATTAAACATTTTTTTCATGCATTGTGTTTGATTTATTGCTAATCAAGATTGAAAAAAATTAACCAGAGTTGTGTGTGTAAGTATAATTTTAGTTTAAACAAAAATCCACTGAGATTTAAACTCAACAAGAATGACATGGAATCGAAACAAAGTGAGACTAGTTAGTATTGCAAAGAATTGGACTTTAGTGCCACTCTCAGCCTGGTCCAGCACCTTTTTAACCTCAGCTGGGCCTTGGCTCAATGCTCACAGCCATCAATAACATAAAGTTTGAATTAAAGCCAATGAGAAGGACTTGTAATTTTCAAGACTTGAAGAATGCTACTGAAAGTTACCATCTCTATCAATAACATCCCATTATTCTGATGATCGAGCATATGAGTCTTGTAAACATCTACAAGGAAGCAAAATTTACTACTCAAGTTAAGACTAATAAAACATTAGTTGTAATATATTTAAGAAACAACTATTTTTGTTTACCACTGTGTTTTACTACTTGTTCATCTTAAATGCATAGGTACTAATACCGCTAATATATAAGGGATGAGCAGGGGTGAATTTAAAGGAAGTGTACCCACATTAGTGTTGAAGAAGAGTAGAAACACATTTAGGAAAAACAGCCCTCAATACACCTGACCGAGATTTGAAGCACAATTTCCCTTTCATTGGCAGTCTAGTCTAATAAAAGAGTGATGGCTTAGACCATGCAGCCACTGAAGAAGGTTAAAATGTCTCCAGGGAACCAGATGATTTTCTTTAAATTTTTTGTTTAGATCTTTAAATCAACAAGTTTCTCTTCAACTTATTTCCGTAAATTATTTTATATCAAAAAAATATTTTTATTTTATTTAACCATATGGTAGTGGAAGTTTTAAAATATTTAACCTAGCATTGAAGGATAGCTAAGCTATAAAGCATTGACGCACTAAGCTGAGTGTTCGGGGTTTGATTCCTGTATTCATCAACTAATTTGAATTGAAAAATGTGTTGCCATTAAGACAAGCTTTGGGCTCAAATCTATTCTATTCATTTTCACAAATTATCTTCATATATTCTCCATAGACTAATACAGGTGAATTTCATGTTACCCACTCTTCTCATCTAGGTCTTGGATTAAATACCTCAAACAGGTTATAATCAACATTCAAGTGTGATGAATCTTGTCTTGTTTGCTTAGCTAGTAACAAAGGTTGTTTTTCCTGAGCTATTCACTCAGTTTACATGTAAATGACTTTTTACTTCCTTTCTTCTTCCTAGCCTTCTATTGTAAATATATTGATAGCCTAGGCTCTTAATAAGACACACCATATAAAATAAAAGGTAAATAATAAATTCACAAATAAAAAAAATAAAAACCTTTAAAGTAAATGTGCTTTGATTTCAAAATTAATTATTTAAACGTATTCTCCTTATATGAGGTTATTTATTTGTTATGCTCTACATGAAGTAAATTATTTACTTTCAATGTACGCTATGTAAATATGTGGTGTAAAACTTTAGTAATGTGTCACTTTTATTTATAAAATAAAAATATATATAAATTGGTAAATAGTTCATCTACACCACCAAAATAAATTGGTAAACACAAGACAACATTTTTATATCTATTTAATCAATTATTTATTCTTAATACAACATTTTTGTTCAAAGAAACACATTCAAGTATAATATATCGCTACAATCCTTAATCTTCCTGAACTTAAAAACGTTCGTCTTTTTTATGCTTTCATCCTAATTTTAAAATACCAATATCAAATTAAATTGGTGTTAACAAAGATCAAAGTTTACTTACTTTCTCTATGGCATTAGGAACTTGAAAGCTCATTGCCGCACTTACAAAAGTATGCCACCTATCTCTAATTTGAGCTAGTTCTATTCAGCCCATCTCTTTACACACTATCTCTTTCAAGTCCTTTCTAATGTTATCTGTCCGAGTAATAACATGTAATTTCCCACTGTATTCTTTTCCTAATCTCCACACTAATATTACCAATGCTAGTTAAAATTGTTCCTAAATATTTAAACTTATTAATTATTTCAAATAATATGTTGTTCACAGTAATGTCTAAATTATTTTCCTCAATATGTGCTCATTGTGTGATAATCAAGGCCTACTTATTTTCAGCATTCTTTTATAAACCTATTTCCTTACTGGCTTCTAATAAAATTTCTGCATTTATTGCAACAGTTTCATTACAATTATCTAACAAATCTAAATTATGTGTGTATCCTAATAGCTGCATTGTACCGTTTATTGCCAACCCCTCCTTACTCTCTTGCTTTACCCTAAAAGCATACTCTAAGGCTGGAGTAAAAAGTAATGGGGAAAGTAAATCTCCCTGTTTCAATCCATTATAAATTTCGAAAGTATCTGATGTGATATTTGACCCACCCTGCCATGTATATCTGTCAAACATACCTTAAGTAGCTTGACAAGTATTTTTGGTTTCCCGAACTTAACTAAAATCTCATATATATTTCTTTTAACTGAACCAAGTTTAAGTTTACAGGTATAAAAATCTCAAGCTATCTTAGCTTCATTTATTTGCAATTGGTATATTACAATTAGTAGAATAATTTCTTGTTTTTAATAATCTTATTTTGTGTTACAGTACTGCGTATTATATTAAAACACCACAAAAGTAGTGAAATGCTATTATTAACGCATTATCAAACACTCAATCTAGTCTTAAGGAACTCAAAAATGAGTAGTCCCTAGAATGCAAGCATGCCATTCAACCCTATTCTGACACACTTCCATCCAATCCCTAACCTGATGACACTCAAGTCCTTCAAACCTATTTTAGCGCTAACCTCCTATCAACATCTTGGTCTACCAAGGGCTCTTGTTTCTGAACTAAGATTTTGTCTACACACCTGTCATCCTACGATAACCCCCTCTCAGCCTATGCGCCTTTATTATCCGTAATTGGTTTGGAGATGCATCCAGGTCATGAAGTTCTTCTTTATGTAGCTTTCTCTATTCTTCAGTTAGTTGATCATTCTTAGGGCCAAATATATTTCATAGTACTTTGTTCTCAAAAATAGAAAATTTATTGTTTTGGTAAATAGAGAGAGACCACGCTTCATATCCGTAGAGAACCACAGGTAGGATTATAATTTTGTAAAATCTCAGCTTAATATTTCGATTAACATGAATATCATTAATTAAGGTCAGATGTATTTTGAGACACAAGACAACAGCTTATGAACTGAATAATAGCAAGCATTACCTGTATGGATTCTCTTTTTTGACCTCTTGAATTTCATTCATCTGTGGGAGCAGTGTCCTCAAATATTTGAATTTACTTCTTCAAAATGCATGTCACCAATTTCTATAGATCCATTCTTTTGGAATACAGGATTTCAACACAAATTCATATACTTTGTTTTTATCCACGTTTATTCCTTAGACATATTTCTTTGTTTTTCTAAACAAAATTCCTACATTCCTTCTAACTATTGCCTCATTGTTATCCATAAAATCTACATCAGATGCATAAGTCAACAAATGATTCTCAGTTTATTTTCAGAACCCCACAATCCTTTTCCAAGGAGCTAACTTCATATTAGTAAATAATTTTTAAATTTGTATTATTTGGGAATTATTTATTTTACCCGATTTGAGAATATAACCATACACGTTTGCAATAGATAAGGTTTAGCATCAAATGCGCACATTATATAAAATCCCCCATTATGCTAGACAAAGCTATACAATTTAAATTAATTATATTTATGCAAATAAAATGTTGAGTTAATCAAGAACAGAGTGGACACTCCAAGCCTAGAAAAAAATTCCGACATAATTCCCGATTTTCTTGGCAAAACAAAATGACTTGCCTGATTTTTAAAAGCTGTTACTGTGATGATGAGACTTTGAACAAATGATACTGTACAAAAATGTTTTGTAAGATGTATTGAACACAACACTATATGTTAGTACTTGAGTGTTTTAAAACACTTTAGATTAGTTGAAGATAAGTCTTTGTTATAAAAAAAATCCTTATTATATATCCTGTTGGAATACTTCGCCATAAGACACAAGGAGAACCCCTATACCCCCAAAAATGAATATGGTCAAGAAATTACTCTATCTCCTTACCACACCATTTTTTAAGTGTCTAGATTATAAAGTAATAATTCTACTTTTGATTTGTGCTTAAGTTACGAGTATAGAGAAGACAAGTTAAACAGTAGTAGGCTATGAATACAAATGTGCTAAAACCAGTGGCGGTGAAACCTTATTTGTGAGGAAGGGGTGGGAGGGGATTAACAAAAAAAAAACTTTTTAAAAAGGCCCCCCCCCCCCAAGTCAAACAGGGGTTGGCAACAGGTCGATCTTGTAGCAATTTTCAGTCTATCACCTAATAAAACTACATCAACTTAAAAAGGCAAGCTTACCTTGCATTATAAAACTATGGTACAGCTTATAAGTATTGGAGGAAATATTGAATTTAAGGAATAAATAGAAGATGTATAAAACAAAAGAATTAAAAGTAAAGTGGATATACTAGGGGTGATTGTGGGACCTTTAATAGATGTAAAAAGATGATCGAGACAAAAAAAAAAGAGTTGCTGATTCCCTCCTAGAACCTATTCTGAGTGGCCCTCCTGTGTTTTAGAAAAAATTAGATTATTCTTCAAGATATTTGGAGTGGTTCTCCCCTTTATTCATTTTGAATTTTTGGTACCCTTAGAAGATATTTAGAAAAGTCCTCATCCAGAAACTTTAGAAAATTAGATTCCTCAAGAAGCTACAGTATTTGTAGTAGTCTTCCCCAAGCAATTTTTTGAGATATGAATGCCCCTAGAAACTATTTAAATTAATCTCCACCTGAACATTTTTGGAATATTAATTATATCTAGAAGCTATTAGAAGGAATCCTTCTCTCATATTTAAAAAATTGGATGCCTTTTAATTAACTAGACAAGACATGTTGGCAGATATATGAATGGTAAAAATGTCAAGTAGTGTGATTGTTCTGGAAATTTAGTAAAAATTGAGTTCAAGAAAATTATATAGATTAATTTGGTCCCACTTTTGAATAAAGGCTCTTAAAGTTTTTAAGTGCCCAACAGATGGTAAAATGCGGGCACTTTTCCCGGATTTTTTATTCAATGCTCAAAATTCAAGCCTGATTTCTCGATTTCAAACCTGAAAAAATCATCTTGATTGGAATCAGTTTTGTAAGCAGTGTCTTGATTGGGTGCTGATAAGATCGAATGCTGGTATGTTTGTGTGAAAGAGAAACAAAATAATGTTTGCATTAAATTAATCTTATAATTTCATTCATGTAGAGGAGGCTGGATATATTTTGGGGATGAACCCAAATCTCTGCTTTTTACTAAATAAGTTTGTTTGCAGGTATATTTTAACTATGACAACATAAACAATGTGATAATAAAAGGTAATTAGTATAGAGAATTTTAGTACCAGTACATTAAAATATCTGCAAATATGACATGGTATATTTGAATATTCACTGTTAGAGAGAAAATGTATGAGTGAAATAAAGAATAAGATGTTACAGAATGATTTAGTTTGGTTTATTAGTTTTTAGTTCAATTACAAACTTTGCTTAGGAATTTGTATGGTCAAATATTAATCAAGGTTGACATCATTTTCTTAATACAAAATTCCCTGTTTTTTTTCTATATTTTCTAGAAGGAATACTCATTTTTCCAGATATTGGTACAGGAGAGTTTGATTAAATTTTTAAACAAAAGTGAATTGTGTGAGGTCATATAATTGGTGTTTAGAACAGGATGATGTTACCTTAATGGTGAAATAAAATCATGTAATTACACAACCCAATTTTTCAG
Organism: Timema californicum; assembly: GCA_902141385.1. Taxonomy (NCBI): domain Eukaryota; kingdom Metazoa; phylum Arthropoda; class Insecta; order Phasmatodea; family Timematidae; genus Timema; species Timema californicum. The sequence continues at coordinate 64,751 of CABFOW010003239.1, forward strand.
AGCGTATCGGAAGGATAGGACATGTGCTTTAATCTATATGATGCATTCTTTAGTTTGCTTTCTATTCAATGTAAAGGTCTACTACATAAGGCTTATAATTAAATGTACCAAACTTCCAAATATTCCAGAATAGTTTAGTTTTTTTCGTAATTCCCTAATTTTCCTCTGCTTTTTCCAGGAAAAAAAGATTCCCTGTGTTTTATTTTTCTAGGAGTGTGGTTATTCTGTTTAACGTGCACTGCCCAACTACTGTTTTAGTGCATGAGATTTGCCCATTGAGATATATTTTCATACTTCATTTATTTGGGGGTGTTTAACGTGGAATTTCTGAACAGGCTGATTATATCAAACCACGACTTATAGATGAGCTTTAATCTATAACAGAGGCAACATCCAGATACCCCGAGTGTTAATTCATCACTGTAAAAGGGTAAACCCCATTTCACAAATGATAATTTTTTTGGCCATGCCAGGAATCTAACCTGGGACCCTTAGATAAGTAGACAGACATTTTACCGAGTGAGCTAAGGTGTTGGACCATAGATATATAAATAGTAGCTGTGTTACAGCTTAAGGCGGGGTGCTAGTGAGAGCGAGTTTAGTGCATTAATTTTGCAGATTTTATAGCACAAACATCTTTTGGCCAAAATAAATCAAATATTTCTTCTATAGAAACATAAAGTTTTGTTTTCTGCACATGCTAATATCAACAGTTGTTGAATATCTGTCATGAGCATGACAGCATTTGGTGACAAACTTTTTAAATGAAGAGAAAAGTTTGTCACCAAATGCTACCATGCTCATGACAGATATTCAACAAATGTTGATATTAGCATGTGCAGAAAACCAAACTTTATGTTTCTATAGAAGAAATATTTGATTTATTTTGGCCAAAAGATGTTTGCGCTATAAAAACTACAAAAATACTGCCCTAAACTCACGCTCACTAGCACTCCACCTTAATGTAAGAATTCCAATGATGTGTGCCACTTTGAGCACTTATAGAGACATTTTATGTAAAGTGCATCGAGCAAAAACATTTTGTAATAAATAAAATTATAAGATATTAGGAAAATGGTAGAGCACAAATAAAAGTAAAAGCACTGACACATATTTACATTAATGATTGCATATAATGGTGCATCCAGGTTATTTGAGCTTCTAGTGGGAAATGTGCAAGGCATTTATTTTATCAGAAACCAATACATAGGAGCCTACAAACTTTCTCACCACAGAGTTTGTCAACCAATTTAAATTTACTTGGAAATAAACATCCTCATGCTCTAACACTATGAGCATCCCAATCAACAAATGTGAATCTTTCATTCTATTCATTCCTAGATGCAGCATGGAATGATTTACCCTCCACAATAAGGAACTTGCTGGTCTGGCCGATTTCAATAATTAACTCATCACATTGCTTGTGTGTGTGTTGGAATGGGTGTATGAATGAATGGAAGGTAAACTAGCTATTAAATTTACATTCTGGTCAATTATAATTATTTTTGTTAATATAAGGATTGTTTAATTGTTAAATTGTTTTGGTTAAGTGTAAGACAAGGTAAACTGACCCTAACTTTGCCAGAAATAATAAATACAGACAACAAATAAGTTATCCAAACTAAAGTATCAGTGTGGATCTCTTATCAGTTACCTTGGTAGGTACCTTTACTCTTTGATAAACCTTTTGAAGTGTTAAAAACCTATACAATGTATGCAATAGTAATGTGCTTTGTATTATCATAAGCTATCTGATCAAAATACAAACAATTTCACAAGAGTTGTTAAATTTTGTGTGTGTTGCTGCCTAATTATAACTTACACTATTTTATACACACAATGTGAGAAGATAGAATTTCTAGGAAGTTCACCAGTATTCACCTGGAAAAAAGTATCAAAAACTTTTGTGTTTAAGTAGTTGATTGATTTGTCCCGAGTTCTATAGGGCATAATTTTGTCATATTGTGAATTAAGACAGTCATGACAGTGATGAATATTGATATAAATAAGATTGGATAGCCTACTGTAGGGCCTACACCTTGTTTACAATCTAAGGTACCAAGCTTACCTTGTATAGTTTCACCATAGCATAAATTGTAAGTAGTAAGATAGCATCATAGTGTAATCAGTCAAGGTAAACTGAGTGTCCATTCTATTAAGTACCTTATAATAAATACATTGTTTTCCTAGTATGTAAAATATTTTAGGATGCTTAAGAGACTATATTTTATATAATCCTGTTAAGAGAATTTCACTTTCTGTTAAATTCTTGGATACAGTATGATTTAGACATGAGATACAGTAATTATGTGAAGACTTTCTTTAACACATTTAATACTAAAGACAAAGATATAGGATGAATTCAAATATAGACACACAGAAAAATGTGCTTCAAGGTGTTCAAATTTCGTATCCAAACTCAGATCAAAAATACATAATAAGTGGATAATATCGTTGTTCATTGAAAATATACATTTCATTCATGGTTTTTTGAACTTAGTTTTATAAATTTGAATGTAATTGAAAAATGGTGATATTTTCAACAGTAAGAGTGTAAAACCAAGTATATAAAACAAATTGAATTGCAATGTTATATCAATAGAGGCATATACCAACTTCTGTGACTAAATGGTCTAAGACATCACCCTTGTGTTAGACTGGCCTGCTGCTGACATGGAGATCGGGGTTCGAATCCCAGTCAGGTTCGAGGGTGGTTTTACCATAAAATTATTTTCCACTCCTTCCATGCTAGATTACCTCTTAATTTCTTCCTTACTCATTCCTACCCCATTAGAGCAATTATCATATATGCATGTAACCTAAAGAGGTAGTAAGACGTGGTGATTTAAAAAAAATATTATAATATCCAAAGAGTAGATAGCAACTTACGGCTTCTATGTTCTTGAGCAGGAGGAGGCATGCCATTCATCTGAAACACAAGGAGATCACAATGAATAGAGGGAAGCTAGAACCTACATTAAATCTTATCAATAATAAAAGTTGTGAATACTGTATGAAAGAGGAGGCAAAATAAATTAATATTAATATTAATATTAATAATATTTTAGCACCGCGTTTTACCACCCGTTCGAGTTATACGCTTTAAGTACTAGTTACGCTAATGGATTAGGAATTGGGAAGGTTGAATTAGAGGAAGTGAACCCGCATTTGCGTGGAGGGAGAGTGGAAAACCATTTAGGAAAAACCNGAACCCGCATTTGCGTGGAGGGAGAGTGGAAAACCATTTAGGAAAAACCACCCCCAGTTCACCCGACTGAGATTCGAACCTCCATCTCCCCGTCCTCAGCAGTCTCACTCAACACGACAAGCGCGTTAGCCAACTACGCCACCGAGGCGGGTAGCAAAATAAACTTCAAGTGCTCAAATAAACTTAAAAAGTTGATTTCCTTGTTACTTAGGTTTTCATAGTGCAATAATTTATTGTAATCTCAAGAAAGCCTTTTGTTAGTATACTGTGTGTGCCAGCTATATCAATAACTTATTTAATCAAAAAGAGCAGGATGAGAAGGCTAAAGATAAGAGGGAAAACTATATTGTGGTGAAAAAATGTACACGATACAGAGTTTCTTATTATTGTAGAGTTGGGGACACGGTGAACACATTTTGAAATTCATAAATATGTTTTAACGCGTGTTCAATTCCATATATTCAGATACAATTTTAAGAATTTGATACCAGTTCAGTTAGCAAAGGCTTACATTTGTTCATAGTAGATTATACTTTGTTTAACTTTGCTCATTATATTTAAATTCTTATTTCTCTGTAAAGATTTAGTTTATGGCTCTAATTCACACACTATAATTTTAAATATGTCATCTAAATAATGTAAACCACTGAAACAATAATAAATTTAATTACTACTGATGCAGAACCTATGATATTAATATCTATTATAAGGTCAATAATTTTATAAATGTGAAAGAAGGAGGGATCGATCACTGGTCACGAGGGGTGAAAGAAAAGTTCAATGTATTTTCATTAGAAATAACTCGTGTTGTAAAAAATTCAACCTCATTGCTTATAAATTATCAATTAAAATGAGGGTATTCAAAATAACAAGTAATCAGTATCAAATTTTGTATCTTCATTTTACCATAAAAACATTTTTTTTTAATGCTATGACAATATGAGATATGAGAACATATTAACCTGAGTGTTGTAAACAGGGTTGAAAGTATCACTCATCAGATGGACTGTAGTTCATATGCATTCAATGTAATCAAGAAAATACAATATGTATGTAAAAAAAACTATCAGAGAGTAAAAATGAAGCGTCACATAAATTTAGCATAGTAATATCACTTTACTCAATGGAAAATTAATCAACTTAAAACAACCATTATTTTTAATGCAATGTGTCTCACCTGCTGAGATATCTGTTGGATAATTTGGACTATATATTTAAACTTTATATAAACACAATGAATATACATTTTTAAAATTAGCACTGGGACATGTTAAGGGATGTGGTACTGTATTTTAAATCAGGCCATTTGGCAACCATAATGTTTGCACTCGGAATTTCAACAACGATTATTATAAACTAACCGAAAATTCATATTTTGTGTGATAAAAAAATACACCTTGTACACACTTATTAAAGCAAAACTTGAGTATCAATAACCTAATCAACTTTCATATTTGAATAAATTTTATATTATAAAAGTAAACTAGGATTTAGAGAAGGAAAAGCAGAGAGAGGACTGAAAGATTGTTGGAAAAAGTAAATACGGTATATTCTAGCAATCACTTTGATCTGTGTCATGGTTCAATGTAAAGTGAAACATTTGTGTTATTCATTTCTAATTTTAAATGTTTAATGAGCACGTAAAACTGTTAAAAATTAGAAGTTTCAATCATTGTTCCAATAAGGTGTGTGATATTTCTCACAGCAGATACTTAAAACTTTGTCATAGATAACAATCAAATTGTTCGTATATTATAGTCATTAGTATTATTTTTTAGTTTATTGTTATTATCTTTGCTTGCGATCATAAATGTGTGTGCTCATGTTTAGATAAGGAATTATGTGCTAGCAAGAAGTGGGGATAATCTATGACAATAACTACTTGAAATGATAATTTTCCCAAGAGATCACTTTGTGACAAAACTGGAGGGTGATTTTTGAGTCCTCCATACGTGTAAGGGATGAACTTGAGCAACCGGCCAATGTGGGTCAACCTCATTTCTTGTGGGGTTATAATACTTTTATAGTATGTAAAGTGCATTAAGCACATAATTAAATAATTAATATGATTGAGATGTAGAAAATGAAGCACTTTAGTCAAACATCCCAACACATATAACAATTAAATATTTTAATTTTTGTAAAGCTGTTGGTGGTTTAAAAAAATACTTTTGTGCTTCATTTTCTATAATTCCATCATAATTAGTTAATGACATATTAAAATACTTACATAGCCAGCCAGGTGAGGGTTGAAAGTGAACTTGCTCTCCGGCTCCTTGCGAGGGGTAGCTATTCCAGTCAGGGGAGTCACCATCACAGACTTCATCTCCTGAAACACGACACAGCCAATGTACACACAAAAAAGAAATAAAAGCCATGCCATAATCAAATAGTAATATTTATATGGCAACTGAATGTAAGTTGTGAACAATATTTGAAATTTAGAAATAAATTATTGTGTGCGTTCAAATTAATATAGGCTGTTCAACTAAAACTATAGAGTATTCTAATGGAGAAAATGCATAGCAAGAAGTTTATAATAATAAATATACCATTCAAACTTTTGGCACCTTGCAAAATACTAGTGTTAAGTGTTTTCTTTAATGTAGGATAATTTTAAATGATTTGTCACCCGGTGGCAAACTATTCTTACAATAATTCATCCATTAGTGGAAGATCTAATCTACACTTCACTTTTAAATTATTACACATTTATACCCGTTATAAAATAATATTATGGTAATCAAGGGACCTGTTACCAGTTAAATGTTTTTAGGCCTGTATGTAGTAGTTTGTTTTTTTAGTTTTCTATCAACATCTTTACTTACATCCATTACAGTTTCCAGCCTGTGGCCTGGATCAGTTTATTTATTAAAGCTATATATTTCCACTACCGGCTTGCTGCACCTGTCGTAGCTTCATATGCCGTATAATCTAATCTAAGACTAGGACAGACACAACATCCAGTCCCCGGCTATTAATTCATCACTGTGAAAGGGTAAACCCACATTCCAGAAATGATAAATTTTTCAGCCAAGCACGAATCGAACCCGGAACTCTTAGCTCAGTGGATAGACACACTATTGATTGAGTTAGGGTGTTGGAATGTTATAATATCTGGGATCTGTAATTTATTCCATATGATATTAAAATCAAGGAATGACTATGTGCTACATGTAATTGGGTAAATGTGTACACATCCTTTGTATAAATGTACAAAAAATTTACAGAAAAAATAAAACTTAAACATGGTAAGAACAACTTAATCAAATTAATCATATTTTGGCTCAGGCGTGGTAGGTTATGATAGTTAGTGTTGAGCTTCAAAAAATTTCCTCCAAGAAACTTTGGTTAAAATCCCAGTGGGGTCAAATTCTTCATATTATGTGAAAACAGCCAGTGGTATAGACTCACTTAGTGCTGTAAACTAAAGTGTGTTAAGCACGAGTCTTTAATTTGGTTTTGGGTGGTGGGGGAAGATCACTCATAAGGACCCCAACAAATGCTTTTGTTTAAAATTTAATTTAAACATAAATACCTCTTTTAACCATTATCTAAAGTGCATTAGAAAGGTCTCATGATTGTCTTAAGATGAAGCATTAACTCCATTTGAGCTCAAATTATACTTTCCTCCTTTTCCCCCTGTACCCATCATTTGTTGTCTCTGGACCAGGGGTATCACGGGAGCGTTTAAACCCGCCCTACCAGAGTTTTACTCCAAGTATTTGGGTGATAAATATTCCACAGTCAAAATGAATGCCGCTAAAATAATATGTTCTCAAGTACATACATTTGAGAACAGTTTTTCTCCCTTTTAAATGTGAATAAATCCAAGTTGGTAAGTCAGCTTACAGATTAATATCTACGAAGCACAATGAGGATTGTTTCAAGTCAAAATATGTCTCCAGATTTTTATAATTTAATAAGTGGGAAGCGATGCTTGATTTCCAACCAAAAGTAGATGTGATGAATTACTATCCTGACATTTTGTTTCAAATGAAAGATATTTGAATTTTGAACTTAGTTTATTATTTGTGTCTTTGTCATAACTATTTTTTATTTTAGCAACTGTTTTTAATATTGTAAATTGAGAATCAAAAATGTTTTTTTTTAATTTGCCTTTTGAGTCTGTATTAAAAGAAAATGTGTTTGTAGAAATCAGTGTACTTTAAGAATGAAAAGGTGTTCGAAGGGAAAACCAATTAAGCTTTTTAATTCTGTACAAACATTTAAAATATATAATATAATAAATAAAAATCCTATGTGTGGTCCACAGTGCCTAATAATCACTTAAAACTTCAATAAATATAGATCCACTTTTGTGGCAGTGTGGTCTAACATGCTACTCTTGCAGTAGACTAAACTGCCAATGACGAGGAGATCAAAAGTTTGAATCTTAGTTAGGTGTACTAAAGTGTTTTTTTGTTTGTTTTTTTCCAAAATTGTTTTCCATTCTCCCTCTACATAAATGTGGGTACACTTCCTCTAAATATTATCTTACTAATCCCTACAACCGTTAGCATAATTGGTAAGATTAGTAAGAGTTGATTCTTAAAAAATTAGAATAAATAGGGCTTCTGGTGTTAATTAAAATATTTAAGAAGTCCCCCCCATTCCCCATTATCAACAATTTTATTTCAGAACAAAAGTTAGTTAGTCAAGAGAAAACAAATGAATTTTCAATAAAATAAAAAGGTGACCTGGTGGTCTAGGGGTAAGGCGACCGGGGTTCAATCCTCTGTCCCGGCAAAGATTTATCTGATTGCCAAACCCTTCCTTCACCTCTGACAAGGCGTGTATTAAGCACAACTTGTGAATGTGAGGAATGCCAGACCTCCACCATGGTTCGGATTCCAAGTTAAAAACTGTAGGTCCTCCATTTCATCTCACAATCATCCTACCATTGCACATTAGTGTAAGTGCGTACAACCCGAATGGTTAGTAAGACACGGTGCTAATAATAATAATAGTAATAATAATAATAATAATAATAATAATAATAATAATAATAAAATAGTTAGGGTCAATTAAAAAACTCAACACCACTCGCTAAGAAAAGATAGCCTGTAAAAAAGGTATAAACTTAAAATATATTGGTATTCAAAAAGGAGGAAGTTTTTATAAAATCGTTATCATAAAAGCATTTTACAATTGATAGTATGACAATTAATATAATGTAATTTTGCTGTTAAAGTGTATACCCATTTTATAATAAGTCTAGTTAATACTTTAAAAAAACAAAAGATCATTTAATTAAAAAAAATATTTGATCAAGCAGTTTACGAATACACCAAACATACAGTCATTGGCACCACCAGAATTTGAACTTTAGTAGATCATAGATGATTGTGTAATAGGCCTATATGATGCAGGCACAACGGGCTCTCTCTCAGCTTAAGACCACAAACACTTGGAAAATACACTTTACCAATTTTATTTAGAATTTAATTTGAAAGGCTGCATATGTGCTTCTAGGTGAAAGAATGGGTGGCCTTTAAATGTATAAACAGATTAATTTTAGCCTAGCCATTCATATGTGTCTATTTACAAACAGTGCTGACCTCAATAGCTTTAACAAATCTATATATAAACCAAATTAATACAATTTTTCGATCATTTGAACAGAATAATCAAAAAGAAAAAAAAGCCGAAGAAAGAATATATATTGAATTAAATGCAATATTTTTTAAAAGCAAGAATAAATATAAAACCATCTATTTAAAAACAAAATTAATTATTAAATAATTTGTGTTAAAAAAAATTATTTGCAACTCAAATGCTATTAAGTATTAAATAGTCAAGTTTACATCCTGTATTATAATACTGTTATTTGTGGAGTTTTCAAAATACATTATCTGGCTTGGTTGGCTTCCTCGGGTCATGCATAAGTGAAATGCAACATAACTTCAAGTGCACAAAAGTATGATAAATTTTCGGCCTTGAGGGAAATCAAGCCCGGGACCTTTAGCTCAGTAAGAAGACACGCTACTGACTGAGCTAAGGTGTCAATCTGTCTCATGTTTAACGAGTTAAAAGACATTCAAGATGTTTGTAAAACATGATTTTTACCATCTAACAAAGATAATCTATAAATGTGGTGATACTTACAAAACCTCTTTTATTAAAAATCAATCCACTTCAAAGTTTATACACAAGAGAACAATGGGCAATAAATGTTTTACATAAATTATTACGATATAAGATAATGTTATAAAATTAAATTTGCGACTAAGCAACAAACACACAAAGCCTTTGGTTAAGACCAGGAAAAAAATATGTACATCTTGATATAATTTTGTATAAGATTCTACTACTAAAAATGAAAAGTCCTTTCATAAAATTATTTCAAAATATTTTTAACCTAAATTTTAATGTTTTGAATGGTATATCTAGAATAATAATGTGTGGGAATAACAAAAGAAAAATAATTTAGCTAGAAAATAATATATGATTCATGAATGTGCATTAAAAAGTATATTTAGTACAACAGGTCAAAATGACCAGAGTGAGAATCAATCCTCCTTCCTCTAACCAAACATATGTAATTTTAAGAAATCAAAGTTTGGCTCCATATGGATAAGAAACTTTGACTCTCATAAAGAAAAAATCAAAATACTTGGAGAGCTTTGAAATGGTGCTGAAGAATACTTGAAAAGATCAGGTGGACAGACAGGGTGACAAATAATGAAGTCCTAAGAGTCAGTGAAAGGAGAACCATTTTACATGTGATTCTTCCGTACAAAGAAAAGTGGATCAGACACCTCCTTAGGAGGAACTGTCTTCTGCATAAAGTCATCTAAGTCAAGGTTGAAGGAAAGATACAATTAAGAAGGAGGATGATTCAAATATTGGATGACTTGAAGGAAATAAGAGAATTCTGTTAGCTGAAGGAAGAGACAGGACCAGGTGCATTGGGGGTCTAGGTTCTCCGACAAAAGGAATGGACCTGTTATAAGACAACACATAATTATAATAATAAATATAATATTTTTATAAAGGAAAGAAATCTACTATTTTACTATGTATGCAAAAAGAGTTAAGTGAGGATAATAAATATTAAATTGGTATTTAATGCATCCATTTTTTGAACACAATATTGAAAAAAAAGTAAAGAAATTATTTTTTTGTGAAAAAAACATTTGATCAGTTTCATAAATGGGCATGAGAATAAAACTATATTGTTGAAAAGAGAAAGGTTAACCAAAATATATTCCAGTGTGTTTTGGGAAAATGTTGGTTCTACTCTTGCTAAGGTGAAGGGATCTATTAAAGATGTTTTATGGCACATAAAACCTCAACATTAATGGCTCGCACGCCTGAATCCACATCACTTACATGACACTTTGTAGTCTAAAATGGTTAAAACCAAATCACATACACCTAAGCCATTGTCAATTTTTCAATGCTATATTAAAATATCAGGTAATACAAAATACTAATATGAACAATGATTTCAGTTTTATAGTGCAATAAACCCAAAATGTTAGTCTTCCTTAGTAAGTCAAATGAAGAGTTGAGGATAAGCATCTAAGCATGAATTAGTGAATTTATAAAGGTGATTACACACTCCCTCCTTCTAAAAATGTTTCTGTTCGACATGATTTCAATGTGTGTGCATGCAGGAAAAAAAAGTATTTAAAATTTAATTTATTTGACCGGTAATTTTGATTTTTAGTTTGACATAATTAGGTACTGTAATTTTTTTTTAACATACAAAGGGTAAAATGTATTCCATATCACAGACTGGTAAGTGTCCCATTTCACCAACTGTCTGTACATTTATCATACGTTTTGGGAAGTATTCTAGTGTTAGCCTAAAGTAGGTTGAATTTAAACATACATGTCCGCAGGAAGTTTCTGGTAAGTCGTTATGTTTTTTTTAACTGATTCTTCATAGGGAAAGGAGCACTGCTGACCGCACTTAAAGTCTACCCTATAACTATCTATATTCTTGTCTTTATGACCAAAATTATATTATTATAAATAAATAAACAAATACTAGTTTTTCTATGTGATAGGATATTATGAGTTGTTAAAAAAATTGATTATTTCTTGTAAATATTTAATGCTGACAGACCCGCCTCAGTGGCGTAGTTGGCTAACGCGCTAGTCGTCTTGAGCTCGACTGCTGAGGACGGGGAGATCGAGTTTCGAATCTCAGTCGGGTGAACTGGGGGGGGGGTTTCCTAAATGGTTTTCCACTCTCCCTCAGGGGGGGGGGGTTTCCTAAATGGTTTTCCACTCTCCCTCCACACAAATGCAGGTTCACTTCCTCTAATTCAATCTTCCTAATTCCTAATCCATTAGTGTAATTAGTACTTGACGCGTATAACCCAAACGGGTAGTAAGACGCGGTGCTATATAACAAAATAAAATAATTCTGACGGAATGCTAAATAAAGCTTTAGTAAATTAGCTATTGTAAAAATGTATATTATTCAGTTGATTTGTTCATAATATTGGTCATAGTTCATTAATTAGGAGAAAAAAACACACAGGTACAAGCATCTTAAGTGGAGTGTTGGTAGAAGAAATAGTGATGGTACATTTTAATATCAACTTTACCATGCTAGATATTCTATTTCCATCAAGCGAGGGGTAAAAGTGTAAAAAAATAATTATATTTTAGATCAGTTGCACATGCAAAACTTTTGATAAGTGTGGTAGGTGGGCAGGGGTGTCCAGATAAGGTATCAAAGCATTTCTGTACTTTTTGTCCACATTAGAATTTCAGGGGCACTTTTAATGAAGATAACACTATGTCTTGAGGGTATTAAGTTGTACGCCCAGTCTTAAAATGAATCCTAATTATTTTCACATCTTCAGTGCTAGTATAATTTTGGTATGTAGAAACTTTTAGAAGTTGCAACATATTTTCTGCTGTCAGCAATGATAACATTTTACTATATTATTAATGTTAATTTATAAGTATTGATATCAAAAATGATGGCCGAGGATAAAATTACTTCGTAGGAATATGTGAAAATAGATCTAGTAGATTTTCTAGCTGTCAAATTAGGTTCTTTCTAAGACAATTAGGCTGTAAATTATAAATATACTTTAATATTTTGAGGATTTATTAAAATTATTTGTGATCTTGGAGTTTGGGGACAAGGGAATGTCCTCCTCCTGCTGCAGACCATGTTGCATTTGTCACAATTTTCTACCTTAATGGAAGGACTAAATCAAGGCAGTTATTACCTTGAGGATGTTCTCGAGCTCAGGCTGGCCGCCACTCAAAGAATCCCTCTGCCCCTGCAACAGACATCATAGAACTAGTGTCACAATCAACACCAACCATGATAATTGGTTCAACACAAAACGGGGTTCTTCTAACACCTGAAATCACACTTGTATCTAAGTGCCAATAACTCAGCCCTCGACTCATTTTAAAATTACAGAAAAATCTTGACATTTCTAGTTGAATGGGATCAAGATCATCTCGAATTACACTAAATAGCCAAGAAAAATACAATTATTTACATGTTTTTAAATCTAAAACCTATTTAATATAAATTATGTACATATTAAAATAATTTGAAGAAAAAGAAAGCTATTAAATGTGTTAGTTTTTTCACTTATGATAGTTGTTTTGATTCATAATCGCACCTTGTTAAGTCTATGTAAGAAAATGTGTACCAGTCTTGTCCCTACCTCAAACTATACGGAATGTCAAACTATTGATACTCTTCTGTATATCATATTAAAACCTCGACCTCATTCGGCTAAGACAAAATCATCCAAGAAGTATCGGGTTGTCGTGTGAAGTTATGAGCTTTAACAATCTTGAGCACAGTCAAAGCCTAGCCACAATAATAAGCTTTGACGAAAATACACCTTTTGATATAAGTAGGAATTCAAAATATATAAGATAAAATAATTGTATTGACATGATTTAATAATTTTAGGGCATTTTTTTAAAATCTGCATTAAGCTCATTTTTTAAAATGCAAGTAGGCTACAATTTTTTAAACGACTGCAGATACCTGTGACATAGGAGGACAAACCAGAACAGGTCAGCACTACTGACTTGTGTGATTCCAAGTCAGGATACGAGGTGCCAATAACCGAATGGGTTGATTGGATTGTTTTTTAATGGTTTCCCATCCATCTTCAAACAAATACCAATGAAAATATCCTTCAGATTACCCTAAGACTCACCTGTCCGACATGAAGCCTGGGTAAACTCCTGCTGGTCTGATGAATCCTGCTGCCTCCAACCGGTGGCCCCTTGGGTGGAACGATACCATTGGCCCGATGGTCGTTGCTCGCGGGGACCCCGTGCTTCACGGGCTGGCCGGGGTACCCGCCCCGGCCCCCATAGGGCGGTTTACCGTCCGTCGGCTTCACGAACCCACCCCGGGGAGCACTGTGGTGGCCGTGATGGTTGTTGTGGTGGGCGGCGGACGGCTTCTTGAACTCGCCCTGAGCGCGGGAGGCGGCGGAGCCCTGGGACGGGAAGGGGGCGGGACTGGCCGGAGGATGGTTGGAGTCTATTCCCAGCAACTTTGGGACGTCCTCGAACAGATCCTTGACAATGTCGTAGTTGCCCAGGCGCCTCTGAATTTGGTGCGTCACCACGTCGGTGGACGACGGTGTCACCTGAGGGCACAACGAACCAACAACTTTTTAATTTGGCTGTGCTGAGCTGATGTGGATAGCAAATTGTGTGTACCTTTCTATACAAAGCATCTAAAAAAACACGATAAAAAGATCCCCCATTTTATGTTCTGGTGTGACCAAGATCGGTGGTTCTCAACCTTTTCAGACACTACCACAATTACATGGTCAAACGTGACTCACGACCCAAATAACAAAACAGCCCATTTTTAAAAAACAAGTTTGTTGAAATGGATTGACAAAATGTAACATACCATCCAGTAAGAAGGAAAGTCGATTCCGATTACACAAAGGGCCAATTAACTCGGACAATGGATCCAATTAAGGGCTAGGAGGGGTG
>CABFOW010003240.1:0-78911 GCA_902141385.1 Timema californicum
CCTCCTTTACCTCTCCCTATTTCTTTAATATATCTTACTATTCGTCACCTTTTTCCTGCCATACTTCTCTTTCACACTTCCTCTACTCTTAGCATACTTTTCCTACTATCCCAGGACAAATTTATATATATATGATTAAAGAAAAACGGACAGTTACAAATTCTAATCTTAACATTCTCAATTTCTTTTCTGAGTTCTAGAAGCATATCTTCATTACTGTTAAGATAATCACCACAACTGTAAGAAATATTATTATTAAATATATCGATTTTAAGTGATTGATACTGTACAATTTTTTTTATTACTTCGACTAAGAATACATTTTGTAATCGGGCATAGTCTGTGCATTTGGCCTTTATAGCTTTTGAACTTTTGAAATAGTTAAATAATTTGAACCAAATTCTGTATTGGTGGCAAAGTCTGAGATAAAAAAAACTCTTCTTCTCCAGGTACATAATGCTTATATATATATATATATATATATATGGCCTATATCAGGTCTACTCTTCAAAAATTTACACGTAGCCCAACCCTGCTAAGAAAAGCTGAAATTTAGGTATAGCTATTTTAATTATAGAAGGAATGTCAAAACTTGAGAGTTAGGCAATGTTTGAATAAATTTCGACCAACTTTTGTAAATGCATACAGCCCTTGAACACCTATTTAATAATAATAATAATAATAGGTTTTATCTAATTGTTACATTTCCGTACTAAGTTGGTTAACTTTTCAAATAAGAATGTTGTTTGAGTCAATTACTTAGGAAATTACACCTTGACACGTGAATTAATCCCGAGTGTTAGTGCGCCGAATCTCACCCAAATTCATCCTGTGCCTAGTCATACATTACTCATTATATTAAGGGAGAGTCCATGATGAACGTGTGAGATCGTCAGATTTTCGGAATTATTTGAAACACGACCACAGTGACTAGTCGACTATTCGGGCTGTATAATTGTCTAAGACTATTGAACAAGTTGTGTTTATACAAAACACAACATATTTGAAATAAGATTAAATGGGGCACACAAAATGTTGCTGTGCATTTTGGATTTGGGATAGTTCTCAGATAATTCAGTTGGTAGAGTAGTGATGGCGTTTTAAACCAAAGGGCTGGGGTTTGAAACCAGGTCTGGGCAATTTAATCGATTATATTAATAATTAATTATGTCTATATTATTAAAACATTTCTATGATTATTGAACCCCCCCTGACCCCTAACCTAACAGCCATCCTAAAATATGAAAGGCTACTTTCTTTATTTGTAATCTAGACTCTAGACTAGTTTTCTCAAAGTTTTGGTGATGGAGGGCCGCCAAATGGAAGCTATGCGCACGGGTAGGGGGGGACCACCGGGGGTTCTGGGAGAAGGGGGGGTAGGGGGGATTGGATGGAGTTGTTTGAAAGTTATACAAGAAAAAATTTATTTTCAGGCAATTCCATTTTGCGACTATAAATAAAAGCTAAAATTTAATTTACTAAATTAAATGTTGAAAAAGAGAATCAAATTACATTGAGTTAGGAAGTAATAGTTTTTTTAAATTATGTTTAGCATTTTAAACCTCATAATTTTTTATAATTAAGTGTTCAGATTCGTTGATGGTTGGCACAAATTTACTTTTCTATTTGACGTGTACTTACCAAGAAAAGAGATAAGGCCTACAGCATATTCTAACTATTTCATATTAATTTGGCCTTATTCTTTTGGGTTTCAAATGTTTGTATCATATTTTATCAACATTATTTAATCATTATTATTACTCAACTTCCCGGAATCCTGCTGACCCCTTCATAGACTGTGGTGGACCACCAGTGGTCCAAGGACAATTACTTTACGAAACACTGATCTAAATGTTAGAGGTGGCTTGGGAAGTGGGAAGGAAGAGGGGAAGATGGGAGTTCCCCCTGCGGAAAGTGGCTGACCTCGGAAACCACAACCAGACGACTGACTTTCATTTGTTTATCTCTCCTCTTCCTTCTGCCAACCGACTATCCACACTTATATTTATATAATTATTAGCGCATATCACTCGCGGGCTAGAGTTTATAATATTTGGAGCTATTTAGGCTCCAAATTGTTCTGAAATTTTCTCGCGGCTAAAACAACATGCAATATCTGTCAAGCAACTTATTGTGCAAGACAAATTTATTGTATTCGACGAATTGAGTTTCAAAATATATTTGTTTAGATAAAATTGTGATTATTTGTACTTTAAAATTCAAAGTTGTAAGAAAGTTTTCAAACTGATCATATTGTTTTAGAAACTTTATTGAAGAAGACTAACTATTTTTGATAGCCGGATAAGTAATTAGGCTCCTTTAAAAACCTGCAAGTGCTGGCACGTGTTTTTTACTCTTTTTATCTGGTAAGTCAAGATTTCCACGGCGCTGAATGGAATACGCAAGGCTTTAAGTAATATTCGTATGCCCACACTGCAAGATTGTGAACTCTAGCTTTTGTTATCTGTGAGCTCACTAGTCACATTAATATCCGCGTCGTTCGGGGGGAAGAAACAAGGCTCTGTCTGAGTATTTAAGTTGTAGGCCTACTCGTGTGTCCACACAAACTTGTGAACTACTGCTCTTGTTATTTGTGATATCGCTAGTTCCATTATTGTTTACAACGCTAGATGGAAGACTCAAGGTTCTGAGAAATTATCACGTATTCAAACAAATGTTTGAAATCCTATTAAATGTGAGCTCACTGGCTCCATTAATATATGCAGCACTGGATTAAAGAGGTAAGGCTCTAAATAATATTTATTTGTCCACACCACGAACATTAATTTTGAGCTCTTGCGCTTGTTTTCTGTGAATTCAGTAGTTCATTAACTGTCCGCAGAACTGGATTTAAGATGCAAGGAAGGCTCTACGGAATATTTGTTTGCCCACAACACACACGTGTAAACTTTTGCTCTTATTATCTGTGAGCTCCCAATTTCCACTACTGTTTGAATGGAAGGCTCAAGGCTCTAAGGAATATTTGTGATTCCACACAAACTTGTGAACGCTTGTTCCTGTTTGTTTGCCGACAATGTCTTTGCGTGATCTTTCGACGCTAGTGGAATGCGTCGCTGGGTGCTGTTGTTGCGTGTTCGGTGCGGTGATGGTCGCGATCGGGCTCGTGGCGGTGTGCGTCATGAGCACCGTGTATGGCAAGCCCTCGGAATACGAGAACCACCAGCTGACGGGTAAACAGATAGGCATGGCCCTCATGGGGCTCGGTTTCGTCACTCTCCTCTCTGTGGGACTGTATGGGACCATCAAGTACTTCAACAGGAGGATGAGGAGGAAGCAGATACGCAGACACTTTCAGGAGCAGTTGAGAGTAAGTACCTATCTTTATTTGGGCTCTTTAAGGTGAGCTCTTCTCTACAAGGCATCAGGTCCTTCAAAAATGCTAGAGACACTCGATAAAGTGCTACTCTCGAAAAAGCTGTTCCTTCGATAATCTCGGGCCCTCGACAAGTTTAATCAATCCTTCGATCTATTAATGTACCCCATAACTTTTCTTTGGATGGCAGAAAAACTCTTTCACGTAAAAGACACTCTATGTATATCTTAAACTATTATAATACTCACAAAGATACGGAAAATCATTCATTTCATTTTTTAAATTTAACACCGCGTCTTAATACCCGTTAGGGTAATACTCTTAAGTACTAATTACGCTATTGGGCTAGGAATTGGGAAGGTTGAAGGTGTTGAGCTAGACTGCCAAGGACGGGTAGATCGTGGTTCGATGCCACCGGGTATACTGAAGGTGGTTTTCCTAAACGATTTTACACACTCCCTCAACGCAAATGTGGGTTCACTTCTTCAATATTCAACCTTCCCAATTCTAAACTCCTTATCATATTTAGTATTTAATCGTACAGCCCGAACGAGTAGTAAGACGCGATTTTAAGTATTATTGTTACTCCCCCAATTACACAAGTCTAGATAATTCCTTTTATCAATTCCTTTAAATTATTATATCATGACTGCATCATATTCGAGATACTTTTTTTTAGATGTTTACAAATCTCTCCAATTTTATAGAGTTCGAGCGTCCCATCCCTATGATACTTTACGTTATAATGTATTTTTGAACGCATGAAAGGTTAAGTAAGGTTAGGAAAGTATAATGACAATATGTTTACACATTATGAAACCTATTATATATGGCCAGGGTTAGGTCAAGAAATTCGGAGGCCCAAGCCACTTGAAAAATATTTTTTATTGTTTTTTTGTATTATGAACGTCTCAAACAAAATTAAAACCATGTTCACAATCATATATTATTTAATAATCGGACAAAATAAACAATAGACCTACGTTGAAAGGTCAGTTTAGATATATTTGATGTTTATATATTTACATATTGAAATATTTAGATTATGATTAATAATAATAATGAAAAATTATTTGTCAAATCATGAAATATATTTAAGTTTTCAAAGGCTCTACAAAATCATAATTTTCAAATTGCCATTGTTAATACAACTCACATAAGGACTTTGCTTGTTTTTTTTCCTAATGTTGACACAACTTGATCAAAAGACAACCGTCGTGTTATGTCACTTTCCATTGATAAAATAACTTAATAATTTAGCTTATTTTCGCCCAACAAAGAACGGAGTCTGTTTTTCAAATAGGTTTTCAGTCACGGAGTGGTGGGGGAAGTGAGCAGCCCAGTGCTATATAGCGTCAGCCATTCTCCTCCTGCGGGTTTCCCAATCCAAACCCAACATTTCACTTTCCAAGTGTCACCTCCTACTGGCAGTCTTATATTTTGTTAGTTTCAAATATTCTAATGAGATAATTGAAGCAATAAAACATTCAATGTGCAGGATATCCTAGGGGGAACCCCTTCTAACTCGGGGCCGGGGCCATGCGCCTCCCCCCTAGATCCCTCCTTAATCCGGCCCTGTATATGGCATTATTTTAATATCAAACTCATGTGGGGTTTTCCGTAGGCTTAAAGATGCGTTGCTAAAAAAAGACCCTTATCTTTCCAACCTAAAAGCAGTAGGAGACACAATTACAAATTAAGGCGATTGACCCTCTTAATTTGGCGAGGAAATGCAGAGTCATGGGAACAAATGGTTATATTTAAGGATTTTTATTGTTTTGCAATTTTATTTTCGGAAACTGCTTGTTTAAAAATAGAAGCATGTTGATTAAGGCAGCGGCTCCTGAACTTTCTCGACTCGCGAACCCCTTTCACAAACATCTGAGCTGCACCAACCCCTGGTAAATATCCATAACAACTCATTTAATTTTATACCTTTTTTTTATTAAATTTAGTTATTAATTGTAATCAAAATGTTTAATATCTTTAAATAAACCTACTATAGCTCGGTAGGTACTTTGGGATACCCCACCAAATATAATTGAATAATATTGAAACTACTTAAATACAAGTTCAAATAATTATACATTTGTTTTAAAAATTAAAACTACAATTAAATAAGCAAAGTACTGTAGTAACATTATCTTAACTTTACTGTCACAATATTATCACATTTCACAGGTTTCTAAAGTGGAACTGGAAATCGCTGTCTTGACTTAACTGAAATACCCTCCTTTAATCACAAAAATCCATACCAATTTAAGATTCAATTTTTTTAAATTTAACAGCTACTCACCTCTTAACGTGACTTAGAAGGAAGCTCTTTCTTTGGATGGCACAGAGCTTTAAAGTCAGGAACCACAGACGATAAATAAAGTATCAAGTCACTTTCAGCATTGAGCCTGTTTCTGTATCGATTTTTTAAATAGGCATATGAAGAAACAGTTTATCGTTGAAATGCGTAAAAGAAAATGGCAGCGAGGCTGTAATAGCTTTATTCTTTAACAACAATGAGAACTCCTTTAAACTTAACCAGAAATGTATTAATGACAAAGATTTATAGCTTTTCTTTAGTTCAAAATAAATGGAAATTTCAATTAGCTGCTCTTTTTCACTCACACTTAATGTGGAGGATTTCAAAACTAATGTCTCTTACAGTGGATTGCGAATTCAATTGTTATTATTGGACATGGCTGGGAAATATTTTCTGAAGGTTTTTCCAAGTCCCTTCAAGTGTTCTATAACCACGTTCTTTACATTTTCGTCCAAATAAACCTGATTTTCTACCATGAACTCGTGAAGGGTATAAAAGCACTCCTTTTGATTGCTAACTAAACACGTTTCCCAAAACTAATTTTTTTCATGAACGACTCGATACGTTCTTGCACAGTAAAAACGTTAATATTTGACCCCTGAAGGAAGAAGTTTAAACTGTTCATTTTTGAGCAAATGTCTGCCAATTAGGCCAAAGCCTTGAGCCACATTTAATATTGCATGCACTTTGCTTTGTGAAAGGGATGGTTGGTAAGAAAAATGAAAACTTCGTGTTTAAGTTCAAACAATTTTGTAAGCGTTCTCTACCGCTAGATAATCACCTGACTTCAGTTTGAGACTATAAACAGTTGTAAATGCTTCCCATTTTCTCACAAAGTGCTGCAAAAATCTGCCATTATAGAAATATTTTGGCGAAACCATTGAAAGATTTCACAAAACCCCAGGGGGTTCACGAACCACAGCTTGGGAACCGCTAGAATAAGTTAGACTTTTTATATATACACACCTCCTCTATGATTTTGACATTTTTCAATAGAAAACTGCCGGCTTCATAACAAAAAAATAAGAAAATGTAACAATTAATAATCATCGATACATTATCTTAGAGGGGGCGTTGAAAATATTAACATAAACATTTGACTCGTTCTCGAGAAAACTGATATTTCCAAACGTATGGTTTTTCCGCAAGATGGTAGCTATAGTGCGTGCCATCAATGGTTTCCGTGATCCATCTGTTCTTGTTGGCGCGTAAGGATACTTTGGTCAGTTGTGAAGCCACGCCACGCCTTTCGCCCTCCCATCCACCATCTCACAAAATAGGTTTTAGACTTGCACTCGACAGGGCCAAGGGCCTAAAGCGGCCCATAAATATCATAAAAATATTGTTTTAATATAGAAACTAGGGCTTGGCGTGTGCATTAGGACTCGGGCAAGAAGGATTTCTTAGGAAATATAATACATACATAAGCTGTATATGGCTCGGGTCCTAGTCCAGGCTTAATTGTTCGGGTTTGACGTCACGTTTTATACAGGAGCAAATTTAGAGGAGTTTTTTCCAAGCAGTTGAATGAAGGCTAGAGAAAAACTTTTATTTTACCCTGGTTCCTGAGGTTGATATCTGTAAAATGATCCATTTCATATTAGCCTACGACTTTCCCAAGTCCCAAATTAGCCAACAGAATATTAAAAATCTTCCTGAGTAATATATTTAGGACATGTTTTTGAACTTCTGAGGCATTCTGTGATAGCCTCTTAATATTAATTTAAACACTAAAATGGCAGTCCGTAATACTTATTTGAAAATAGGTTATCAACAAAAGGACTTTCCTCACCACAAGCGTAGATAATTATTATCAATGGTTTAGAATCATCCTCAAACCTCATGTTCTGAGAAATATTGGAAGTATGATAGGGTTATTCCCTAGAAGAGGCGTGTCATACTCGTTTGAGCATTAGGGCCACATTGAAAACTGAAAGGACTTAGGAAGCTTTTCAAAAAGTTGAATATTTTCATTATCTTAATTAAAAATAAATTTAACTTAGTAGCTTATTAATACAAGAGACTCTGCCTATTATTTTATTATTTTTTCACATAAGTTTGAAACCTTTTAATTGTAGCAATGGTGTAAATATCGGGCTAATCTTGTGATGGTAATTTTAATAATTGTTGACAAATGTGTGTCCGTCATGGAACACCTGTATTATGTGTTGCGCCATGGCATGTGATAAAACCACTGCTAACATACTTCTATGCTCCTAAACATTGCACTTATTTGGTGCGCAAACTCGAAAACATTTGGGATTGAGCCCTGTCTAATAGAGAATACGAATTTGGTACACAAACCTCACATTTTATATTTCTCTAAATTATACCAAATTCCCAGATACCATACTCCTAAGTATTGTATTCCTACGACTTTTATAAAAAGAAAAATAGTCACATTGCATGTTGGTTCATCACGAACCTCACATAATCATTTATTTGATCTCAAGTTGGGCATGCATGTTTTATAAAAATATGCAAATTATGGCAACTTAATGTAACGGAACATGCCATACTCAAAAAAATGTAACTTTCCACTTCCGTCAAAGAATTCCAATCGCCTTGTGTAATTTTATCTTGTAGCTCGATTCGTTCGGCTAAAGGAGCTGTTAAATTGGAACTATTCGTTCGCATACGACACATCTCTAATTTTGTAACTGTTTGGTTGATGTATCATTACACTCGCCGGAAGCAATGTATAATCAAGAATAAACAATTATAAATTAAATTATTTATGAAGTTACACATATCACACCATGAATTTGACCAAAATTAACGAGATCATATATTGAATTATGCGAAATATACCCAAATAAATGGTACGGAACTCCGTTCAGATTTTCTCACTCCATTGTTTAAAAATTGAGATATATACTCAAAACTAGTAATTTATGTTAAACGAAATAATATACACTGGCAAACCCGAGCACAAATTGCGCTATATTTACGTAAAACATTTTTTGACTCCCGGTTTTTAATTTTATAATTTTATTTTTAAAGAATTATTAAAGTCCTCATTTGTAAATTTGGACCATTAAAAAGATCAATATTGGGTCCACAAGGGTCAACACTTCGTATTAAAATTTTGAATTCCGGTTAAAATTTTCGACATCCTACTAGAAGTTGCACATCTTATGGTTATCGCATTGATATTACATTCCTCATTTATAAATTTAGACCAATAAAACAGATAAATGTTGACTATTGAGTCTAAAATGATAGAGATAGATCATTGCTGTACAAATATTTACCTTAAGAGGTTAAAGAAAAAATAACAAACTTTTTAAAAGACTTACTTATTTACTTACTCTATGGCATAAGAGAATTATTGCGTTAAAACTGAAGTAGTATCTCTGTAAAACCAAAGCTCACAAAATTGTATTAGTATAGTTTCCAACATATCAGAAACTTTTGGTTTTGTAAAGAGATATTTCAGATGTAAGTTTTTTATTTTTCATAACACTACAATTTTGTAATGATAAGTTATTTAGTATCTCAAATATTTGTGGAGATACGGAAATTTACACTTCTGTAAAGTACCCTAAAAGTCATTTTCATGGGAAAATGAAAATATTAATTTTATTTATAATATTAATCAACGCTTAGATATGAATTTTAATCAAAATCGTCACTGCCGACTTTGAGAAAAATTGATTTTTTCTCTTTTCGCCCATTATTAAACTCCTTAATTTTAGGGTTAAACAGGTACACAGACAGATAGCATTGAAAAAAACACTTTAGTGTTCGTGGGGTCATAAAACGTTGATATCTATCAATACTCTCTGGTTAGATTTTTTTTGACCATCGCAATACTTTATTACCCCTATTGTTCTAAAAGTTAAATATATATATTTGCATATAGCTTGAAAATGATTGGTTTTACAAAAATATGTTTCAATTAAAGATTTTTATTATAAATAGGCCTACATATTTGCAATGATAAGTAATCTCATGTATCAAAGAGCTATGGAGATATGATTAAAAAATAGTTTACGCATCAAACCGTAACCCTTAAAGTTATTTTGATGAAAAATTGAGTGTGGTCATTTTGTTTATAATATTGAACAATACTTAGAATGAAATTTAATCAAAAGCTTAGTGTTTCTCTTTTTCACACACTCGTATATAGCATTTAGCCACATCTTACATGGCCTACCCCTTACTTTTGATACACACTCTCCCTTCATATATTTTCTTTGTTACTCAATCCACATTCCACACTCATCCTCTCAACATGCCCAAACAACGGAAGACGCTTCTTTCATATCGACCTGGTGGATTCCCTTTCAGATTGCACTTCTTCAGCACCCATTCATTACCGACACTCTACATACGAGTTTTTCCACATACATTTCTTATATATCTTATTCCAACATTCAACTTGATCTAGTATTTCTCCTGACAAACCCACGCTTTACATTCATAAAACATTGTTGGCGTCCACACACTTTTATATACTGGCATTTTTGCTCTTTCAATACTTTATTTTTTTATTTTTTTTTGCGATAGCACACACACACATCAAACTACTCTTCTAAATGCATTCACCCGTCCGTAAATTTCAACAGCCATCCTTCCATTTTTATATAATATTTTTCCCAGATACACAAAATCATTCGCTTGCTCTAACAGTTTTCCATTTATACTAAGCCAACAATGATTTCCTGATCCGTCCTTATCAAAAATTATCACCGTATTTTTGGAGACATTTGTACGGAGATCCATTCCGCCTGTCACCACATTCAAACGAGGGAGCTTATTATACACCCTCACCCTCGCTATGTGAAACATTGCAATTAAATGGAATTCTCTATACGGCTATTTTTTTCAAATGACGTAACGCAGGGCTGGTTCTTGTCCTATTTATTTTTAATCGTTCAAATGAATAAATAAATAAAATTATAGAAAAAATATGAGAAGTAGTAATGAAATGAGATAAGTTACAACAGTTCCAGATGTTCGGTTAGTGATAGTTTTATAGAATATTTGAATTTTATGAGATGCAGCAAGAGTATTCGTCTTTGGTAGCCTATATCATAACAACTTTCATGCCAGTAATGTCATAGATATGAGGACAATGATGCTTATTATTTGAAATCGTAGGGTGGCGTAGATGGTTCTTTGCTGAACAAGTGAGATATCAAACAAACTTGTCACTTAGTTTTTGCGACCGAGATCCGTCAAAGAATCTTAATTGCCTTGTGTAATTTTATCTTGTAGCTCGATTCGTTCAGCTAAAGGAACTGTTAAATTTGAACTATTCGTTCGCGTACGATACATCTCTAATTTAGTAACTGCTTGGTCGATGTATCAGTACAAGAGCTGGAAGCAATGTATAATCAACTTAAAAAAACATGAATATAATTTTGGATTTTCGTTCAATGTTTCAAAATGTAAATTAAAACATTAAATAATTGAAAAAAAAATTCAAGATATGTTTATATAACAATCTAGAGTACTTTTTAAAGGATGAAAATGGATCATTGGCGTCGCGTCAGGGCAAGCAAGGCAAGTACTGCTTGCCTTTGATTGAATATATGTAATTATTTTATTGAATGTTTGCAAAAGCATTTTCCTGGTAATCATTTAAATGAATGACAAGCATCAGTGGGTTTGAAAAAAAAATCCCATACATGGCAGTGACCGTAACATGCATGCAAAACGTTCATTAGTACATCTAATGGTGGTTGAAAGTCAGTATTAGTCCAATTTTCATCCTTTTTTCTATCTTGTTTAGTTCTTATTTGTGACCTCAAAGATTTAGGAGGGCAGAGAAGGGGAAGAGCTACGGATGTCAAGTAAAAACGCAAGCAGCTGAGCTACGATTTCTCTTGCCCGAAAGGTGAAGACTAGAACCGAACTCGCTATCCCTCTATTCCCCTTTAAAAACATAGTGGGATGGTGTAGCATGAAAGGGGAAATTTATATTGCAAGGCACTGACCCAGTGCCTACACACGACACAAATTTGTGTACATAAAGTTGTAAAAGAAGTTGCAGCCTGAAGATGGCGTCGTGTGAACACCAAAACTTGTACAAGATCTGCTGGGAACAACTTATTTTATAAAATTTCAGGAAATAGAACGCGTCCTATATCAGCCATTTTTTTGGTACATTTTATGAGTTGTAAACAGCTAAATGTTTGAAAATAAACTAATTATAATCGAAAGAGGTTAAACCCCAAATATAAAGTTTTCAACTGTTTTATAAAACATTTAAAAATTGAAAAAAGTTATTTTTATTTTAATAATATTTAGGGATGATTAAAAAATTATTTACATTAAATACTTTTTTTTTCGAATATTGTATGCAATCACAGATACCGTGTGAACAGTCACTGGCTAAAATTTGTATGCAATCCATGTGACCAAGATATTGTACAATTTCTTGCACGACTTTTTTTTTTACAAGAAGTTGTGTCGTGGGTACCGGGCTTTAAGAATTTTTTTGTAGTTTATTGTAGCAACTAGCAGGTTATTTTGTTTTGATGGGTGTATCAGTGAACGCTAACAAACGAAAATATATAAGTATATAACTATAATAAGTAATAACACAAATGTAAATCGCAGAACAACAGGACGCCTAAAGCCACAACTATCATTAAAAATAACCACTTCCAAATAGCTTCTTGAAGCATATTTTTTTTAAATCCAGGAACTCCCCTTTTAAGCTTGGGGGCACCCTTCTAAGATTGCCTAAGAATTGTGGTCACGAGACGCTACTGAAATGGATGCACTGACTTGGATGGAGCAGAATTAGCTTCTTGTGTTATGAACCTTAGCTCAAATGATTCCACAAGATAACACAACACCGATTAAGGTATCGGAATGTATACACCAGGAGCTTTTAGAAGTTTTCCCGATTGTGAGGCAGCCTTGCGATTATTAATAAATATGCCAGTAAACTAAATGTAGCTTTAGCGGAAAGAAGTTTTTCTTGTTTAATCTGTCTAATATTGTCTGACTTATTATCTGATTGTACTGCTCTAATCTTTTATTAAAACAATTATAAAAGGTTCATATTCTACAGTTCACAGTGCCTCCAAATTGATTCGGACTGGCCTTGGCGTCATGGCCACATAAAATGTTAGTCGCACCCGGCTCGGATGCAGTATTAACTAGCAAGATAGGCATAATTTAGCAGTAATAATCCTATTCTTCAGAGAGATACCGGTTCTCTCTTTTAGCTGGGATTCATGACCTCTAGGTTTTCATTTCCTTCTACTCGCGTGATGACGTCATGGCGGTAGCAGCTTGCACCGTAGAGTGAGAGTGTGGGGATTAACTGGTTTCAATCGTTTTGTCGTGATGAGTAGTCTACTCCGCCGTGGTGGCGAGTAAGCAAGTCTAAGCGGAACATTTTGTCGTGACAAGTGCGCTTTTTTATTCTGTGGTACGGTAACTCTTACAGGTATCACTATAATCAGTCGCCATCTTTTATTAAAGTTGTATCACCTATTTAGGTATAATAAATAGTTGATCATGTGAGAGTTGAATGATTTCTATAGAGTATATATTTTGAATCCATATTTTCGTTAAGTTAATTAAGTTTTAATGATAAATGCCAAAAATATTAAACAATAGCATAACCACCATTAAAGTAGAGGCTATGTTGAATATCAGCCATGTTTGTTCAAAGCAAGCTAAGTAACACAATGAAATCAAGTCGAGTGCGTTTGATTGTTTTTAGTGACTTAATCTCCGATGTAATCATAAAACGCAGCTAATAGTTTCCGCTCTCAGCGTGTTGATCTGCAATCTGCATCGCCTTGTTATGGATGGGGCGCAGTGTTCTCGCAAATGTATAATCATCGGCGTGGTGATGGTCTTGGTCGGGCTGACAAGTGTGTCGATCTTCAACTACGAGCCGAACTTTCCGGAGAATGGCATAAGAAAATTCTCAATCGGTGCCATAGTTGCTGGATCGTCCATATTGCTTATCCTGGCCGTCATGTCGTTCTTAAGGAACAAATGGAAATTGGAGGAAAGGAATAGGACTATCCACGAGGTTGGTACCACTACCTTTCTTCTTCCTACCCTCTTATATTTCCTACATTAAATAGATCATAAGAGTATCCAAATTTCAAATTTTGCTGGGATAGGGTCCCCGACACACTCTTTGGCATAGGGGACCAAGCCTCTCAAAATTCTCTTTAAGGGTGAAGTATGTGGGGGATATATCGTATCATTGAAAGGTCAACAAATGAGATTTTTTTTAAAATATTTTTGAAACACTAAACTTCATCTAACAAGTTTTTATTGCATAAACCAAGACATTTTTACACGTTTAGAATGTATATTCAAAACAAGGTAATCCTTATTCATTTTAAAAAGTTAATTTCTAAAAAGATAGGTTTACTAGAGAGTAGACAAAAATTGCTTTCTGGTTTAAATCAACAGGCTTTCACAAAGTTAGGTTTAGATAGCGGCACCACCCTCTTTCCCATAAAACAAACCCCCAGACGAGTAGAAATTGCACGTTTTCTAACAATGTAATGTAAAATGTGACATATTCTTCTAGTTATACCATATGTGTCGTATCAAAGACGGTAGTGAGAAGTGTTCTAAATAAAGAAATTCTGCATTGATGAACACCTGGTTTAATTTTTCATGCTTGTATAAACCACATTTGAGGACATGTAGTCAAATATTCAAGGTCGTATAACTCGCGTTGGGGGACACGTGGTCTAATCAAGATCGTACAGCTTGCATTGGTGAACACGTGGTCTAATCTTATCTTAAGGATCGTATATCTTGCATTGGGGGACACGTGGTCTAATCTTCAAGGTCATATATTTCACATTGGGGCACACATGGTCTAATCTTAAAGCTCGTATAGCTCGCATTGGGGGATGAGTGATTTAATAATCTTAAAGTTCATACAGCCCGCATCGGAGTGCACGTAGTTTAATGTCCAAACTCGTTTAATTTGGTTTGTTGATGATGGAAAGGTCGGTGTTTGAATCCCGGCTGGGTGTTATGAAGGTAGTTTTTACCAAATGGTTTCCTTTCATTCTAATCAGGGTACTTTTCCTCTAACTTATACCTTACTCATCCCTATCGAATAGCGGTCATTAAATTGCGAATATTCCTCCTAGTACTGAAACGCGAGTAAAAACTAAATGGTATGGAATTCTGCACAGACTTCCTTGTTCTATATTTTAAAAATGGAAATATTTACACAAAACTCGTAATATACGTGAAACAAAATAACACACTAGTAAATCCAAGAATAAATTGCACTATACTTACTTTAAACATTTATTGAGTCCCAGTTTTAAATTTTATAATTTTATTTTTAAAGAATTATGTCCTCATTTGTATGTTTGGACCAATACAACAGATCGATATTGGGTCCACAATGGTAAACACTTCGTATTAAAATTCCTACTTCCGGTTGAAATTTTAACATTTCATTAGGTGTTGCAAATCTTCAGGCCATCGCAATACTATTAAATTCCTCATTTATAAATTTTAACCATTAAAAAATGTATTTATTGACTTGAGTCTAAAAGAGGTTAAAGTAAATATAACACAAACTTTTTGAGAGACTTATATTTGATTACGCTGTGGCATTAGATAATTATTGCATTAAAACTTTTTATTCTCTCCACAAGCCTTCTGACAACTTAAGTTCACAAAATTGTATCAATATAAATATATTGATACAATTTTGTATTTAGTATCAAATTGTTGCGGAGATACGAAAATATCCGCTTCTGTAAAGTACCCTTAAATTTATGTTAATGGGGCCATGAAAATAGCCATTTTATTTATAATCTTAAATCAACTCCTATATACAAATTTTAATCAAAATCGTTAGAGCCGATTTTGAGAAAATCGATTTTTCTCTTTTCGTTTTTTATTAAACTAAAGTTTAGGGTTGAACAGGTACATAGACCGACGTTATTGCAAAAAAACACTTTTTAGGGTTTTGTGGGTAGTGAGACGTCGACATGCATCAACATTTCTGGTTAGATTTTTTTTTTACGGTCGCAATACTTTACCTAGTGTTCGAAAAGTTAAAATATATATAGCTTGAAAGTTATTGATTTTATAGAAATATGTTTCAGTTAAAAGATTTGTATTATAAATAGCCCTGCGTATTTACAATGATTAGCACTTATATCTCAAATAGTTCCGTAGATATGAAACAAAATTAGAATTTACGCATCAGACCGGAACTCTGTCATTTTACCGAAATATTGAGAGTAGCCATTTTGCTTGGAATATTTACCAATGTTTTGGAATGAGATTTAATCAAAATCGTTAAAACAGATTTTAAGTAAATCTTTTTTTTTATCTTTTTGCCTTTCAGTAAACTACCCTTAGTTCTAGGATTGGATATCAAATTCCAAAAACTCCTCGGGGCAACCCTATGAAAACCTTAGATATTAAGTTTCAGCCAGATCAGTAAAATAGTTTAGGCTCTAGTTGGAGAGACAGACATACAGAAATTCAAAAACAACTTTTTCTGATTCAGGGGGCCATGAAACGTCGATATTAATCAAAATCTCGAGTTCGATTTGTTTGACGATCACAACACTTTCTTTACCTGTAATATAGCGATAAAGTGAAAATATTAAATAAAGTGTTTCACTTGTAGGCTATATGAATAAAATGGTTATATTGGTGGTAGATTGTTGATCCAAAGGTTTCGCCCAGTTTAAGGAACATTTCCTCACAATGTGGTATGAACATGCCACTTTTTAAATTTTAAAACCACTAAAACAATCCCAAATTATGTTAAACTTCTTTCATTGCCCTTTTATAAAGGATTTTGATTGAATCTGGCAAGATCTATTTATATCTATTTACCTTGATTTCAGAACCTTCGCGTAAAACGTCGTCGAAAATGAGTTAATCTAATTTGCAAATGTTTTTAAAATTATAAAACCTAGGACTAAAATTTTTCATACACAAGAATATTTTTGTTTTTATTTGTCACCGCATCTCACTATTCGTTTGGGTTACGAACCAATTACGCGAATGTGTTAGGGATGAGAAAGGTCAATTTTATAGGAAGTTTACCCAATTTGGCGTGGAGTGAGGCTGGAAATCCGGTTAGTTAAAAAACACACCTCAATTCAACCGACTGGGATTCGGATACCAATCTCTGAGACATCGGCAGTCCAGTTTATTGTCAAAGTGATATCTTATACCATACATCCACGAAAACAGGTCACTTTGATGTTAACTGAATTGAAAAAATAAAAACTCTTCTTAAAGAGTGCGAGATTTCTGAATGTCTACAACGCATCTCAGCGCTCTAGTGCAAACGTATTTTAGCGTAGCACGGCATAATTCACTGGTACCTTACCACTAGGAATTATAACACATTCCCGCCTCAGAGGCCAAAGCGTCACTTTCGTGTTATACTGGCCTACTGATGACTAGAAGATCGGGGTTCGAATCACGGCTGGGTCTACTGAGGGTGGCTTTACCTAAGTGGTTTACCCCTCTCCCTCCATGCAAATTTAGGTAGATTACCTCTAAAATGCTTCCTTCCTCATCCCTATCCCACTAGATTGATTATAGTACAGTAGTCGGCCTCGGTGGTCTCAGGACCCGATGTTCGTGGGTTCAAACCTAACCGGGATTGAGGGATTTTTCTTGAGTGATTAAAATCCGTAACACAACTTCCTTCGGAAGTGAAGTAAAGCCGTTGGTCCAATGTTTATTGTGGCGTTTAAAAGAACCCTAGAAGTTATGTAGAATTAGCTTTCTCAGCAAAATTGTTAGGCCTTTTCGCTCTAGCTCGTAGAAATGATCGTATGGTGATATGTCAGTTCATAAGGTGTACGATAAATACAGCAAATTAATTTTATATAAAGCACATTATATGCATATGATCAGAATTATTAGTAAAACGCGGTGGTAAAAATACCCAACATATTTGTAATTTTGTTTAGTTTGATCAGATTCAACATAGTCCTGTGAAAAAATGTTTAATATAGGATTAAAGATTTATTTTCCATAATTAAACAATAAAATATTATTAGTAGAATTTGGGCGAATTTTTCTCATATTTGAAATAAAAAGCTAGGCCTAACTTCAGCCAATTATTTTTAAGTTATATAATTCCTATTAAAATCTTGCTAAAGCCGAAAACAACCAAACGCTTTATTTGTACGAACATGCCTTAGGTGGTTCCTTTTATTCGTCTACACTGGTACCTTGAAATGGTGGGCCATGATCAAAAATTAAATTCAGAGGTATCCTGGTTGGTGCATCTGTATTCAAAGTTTAGTGGGGAGCTGTAAAATAATATTTACTAGTCCATACACTTTCCTTATCTATTTATTTATTTATCCACCGTCTTACTACCCATACGGAATATCTGGATTTATTTTTAGCACCGTGTCTTACAGCTGTTACAGGTTATACACCTATGTACTAATTACTCTATTGCACTAGGGATTAAAAAGTTTAAATTTGCGTATTTGCGTGGAGAGATAGGGGAAAATTATTTAGGAAAAACCACTTTCAGTACATTCAATCATAATCCAAACCAGATCTCCCTGTCATCGACAGTCCATTCTATTGCAATAGTTATGCCTTAGAACATTCGACCACTGAAGTGGGTATTTAATCATTCTAATGACTTACATGTGAAGGTTAAATATAAAGGAAATGCCCTACGTTTGTTTGGATAGAGTTGAACACTATTTAGGTAAGAAACACAGTACACCCAGCTGGAATTCAAACCCCAAACCTCCGTCACTGGCAAACTAGATTAGACAAGTTTGACGCAAAATTCGTGTACCCACCGATGCAGATTTTAAAATGGTGGAATGTGGTTTATTGTATTTAAAGTACACAATCAATAAATCATAGTAATTAAATGGAAGAAAGTTTACAGTACTTAGCTTTCATTACAATATTCTAATATTTTAACTTATACAAATACTTCTTTAAATGTAATATATAGTAAGGGCCTACCCTAATTCATTTCTTATTACTTTTACCACTATTGTTATACTCGTGCCTCCCACTTGCGTTTTAAGAGTTTGGAAGCCATTATTATTATTACTATACGACTTGCCTGTGGCCATTAAGAGAGAATAATAATATTCTGTTGATTTAAATCTAAGTTCACGCTAAAAAAAAGTCACGTTAACGTATGCATTGAAAGGACCACTTACCGGGGAAACGAGACGCGTTGGAGATGTTTAGAAATTTCACATTTATTATTTAAGAAGTGGTTTATTACTTTAAAATAGGGTTCAAGCCAAACTGGAGAATATAAGTATTAGCATGTCCTTATTAAATTACAAATATAGAATTTTAAGTTTTAAAAATACATGAAAACGTTAAATAACTCATTTTCGGCAATCCCCCCCAAGCGCCGCATCTTACTACCTGTTCAGGTGATACGCTTATGTATATCTACTAATTACAATGATGGTATTAGCTATGAGGATTATATTTAGATGAATTGTATCAGCATTTGCGTGGAGGGGGAGTGGGAAACGATTTATGAAAAACTACCCTCATTAAACATGGCTGAGATTCGAACCTCAAGCTCCTTGTCATTGGCAGTATAGTTTACTGTGAGAGTGAAGCCTTAGACTATGTATCCACTTTTCGATTATGTTTAATGTGAAATGTCGTAGTCCTGAGCTCAAAACACACGGTTGGAAACATAGATCCAGCTTTTCTCAATCAAATATAAAGTCACGAAAAGCCATTTTAAGATAATTGATGATTGTGTTGGTAGTTTTAATAAAAATCAACGGTGTGCGGTGTAGAAGTTACCTAATATGTTAATATGACCATATTTTATAGACGTGTTGAAGTTAACTTGTTTGTGCTTCTTTCCAATTGGGAACTTCATGTGCACTTTTAATATGTTTGAATGTATATCTTTGATTATTAAGTCATAAGCCTGGTATTAGAATGAAACCGCATATAGTCGTTGCTCTCTATAAGTTATAATCCATATGTTTCAAATTTTCACTAACATTATTTGTAGTATTGGTGGTGAAGGCCTTCCCCCATAACCCTCGCATTCTGGTTACGCTACTTCTGAAGGTTGTTTCCGTCAAATGAGTTGTTTTTAAATTGATCTTGTGTCTTTCAAGTATTGCTTATTTAACTTTTATAGTTTTGACTCCTCGCCACTAGAGCACTCTGCTATCAACATTTATGATTGACAGGACTCTTATTTCATGTTGAGGTAAAATCCTCACACGGCTATATTTATTATGAGAATGACATCTCTGACTCTTCTAAACCACAAAAAGAACCCTAAAAAAACTGGCATTTTTCTTTTGTGATCATTATCACAAATTACTGCATTTGTCTAAGAAAGGCTAGATTTAGTTTGCTATGACCTTCACATTAATCACGGAACTTCTGCAATTTGAGCAAAATGAGCTGATTTGATATATTCATATATACATATATTTGTTAATATATATATATATGTTGTTAATATATATATATATGTGTGTGTGTGTGTGTTTTTGTGTGTGTGTGGTTAATATATTCAACTCGAAATGTAAGGGTGTTTATGGAAGTCTATAGAGCCCTGTTGGTATCTTTCAACTTCATTTGAACCCACTTCGGCTACCACATGGTCTAAGCGGCACTCTCGCAATAGATTAGACCATCGATGACGGGGA
This sequence comes from Timema californicum, assembly GCA_902141385.1. Taxonomy (NCBI): domain Eukaryota; kingdom Metazoa; phylum Arthropoda; class Insecta; order Phasmatodea; family Timematidae; genus Timema; species Timema californicum. The sequence continues at coordinate 20,276 of CABFOW010003240.1, forward strand.
GATCGGGGTTTGATCCCAGTTGGTTTTTTCCTTAATAATTTTCCAGTTTCTCTCCACACAAATGCGGCTACACTTCATCTAATTCAACCGTCCTAATCTCTAGAACAATATATTAATAATTAGTAAATAGGCGTACAACCCAAATGGCTAATAGGCTCAAATGGGGGGCGAGCGGGGAGAGAGAAACACTAAACCCCGATTTAATCATGGCAAACCGTCTGAACATCTGCGATAAGTTTCAACGTCACAGAAATGTTGATTATGAATCATTACATTCAAAACAAACGTGTAAACGCGTGAATCGTAAAAATTCACTCTTTATAAAGATGCATAAGTAAGCTTTCTGTCACGAACATGACACAAATAAACACTTATTATTGTTTTTGGGTGTTATGGCCTGAACCAATCCTGTTGATTGCACCGCCTTATCGTGGCACGTATTAGAACTATTGTTTCACTATGACGTCAGCTTACTGCCATAGCCTGCCTGATTGTTCCATTACTTTGGTCTCGCTGCGCGTGTACTCTAGTTTGTATTCAAATTATATTTTTATAATCTCCAGGAGTGCAAATATTAGGTTGTAACGAGGAACATGCACCTTTTGAACGCTTTGTGGATGTGTCGCAAATTATATTTTGTTTTGAATAAAAAGTGCTCGTTGAAGTAGTTTGTGTATTTTACCTCTGATAATAATGTGGTAAGGTCTTACACAGCATAAAGCTACTTTTGAGACATATTTAGTTGTTTGTTATGCGGTTATAACATCCTAGTATCAGGATTTGAATGTCGATGTACGAAAAGTTAATATCTTGAAAAGTTACATTTATTGCATTGACTGAATCTCATATGGAAATTAAAAATTACAATATCCTCTATTTCAGAGAACTATTAAGAATAGATTTTTTTTTAATGTCATGTGTGCAGTATTTTATGATTTCAAATTATTCAGCATATCTGGTAAACTATGATGTTTAGTTTATTTTTTGTATCCACTATTGGTATTCATTGACCAAAGGTTCAGTTCCTTAAGGGATTATTCGAAGTCCAGTGGCCAAAGGTTCTTCAATTCCTTAAACGAACGACACTTGTCGGTCCTTCAAGATGTTTTCTGCCAAGTGCAGTCCCGTGGCGGGGACAATCATCTGGTTAATGTTGGGGATGTTCATCATCATGGCGCTGGTCACGACGATGACTTACAGAGTGGTTGAAGGTATCGCTAGCTACAGAGGGACTGACGAGCGTCAATTGCTGGTCGTCCTCGCTTTCGATGCGTTATTTTTCACCGTCGGGATGGGAGTCATCCTGCAGTTGTGGCGCTGGAGAAAGAGGCTGAGGTTGGAACAGCAGGTTCGTGTCTATGAGGTTCTCTAATGTTACAACGCAGGCGTTTTAAAAACCCATTATTTTATCAATCGTAATTCCTATTTTTGTAAGTGGTTCTCGATTACTTGAACCATATAACCTAAATGAACAGGACTAGGATGGTGAATACTGTCAATTCTGGTTCTCAGTTATTTAAACACAATCAAATAAACGTCCATGCAACTTAACGTAATGAAGTAACTTAAAGTTTCTTATATTTTTAAATGGAATCGTAGCATAAGAGTTGCTCATATACAAATTTTCACTAAATTATACGTACGCCACGTGTTCCTGGCAGGCAATCCTGTTATGAGCAACGTCAGCACCACTATTTAATACTTAACTTGTTGGTTTATGGTGTGCAGACACCAGTGATTTCTATAATATAACTGACTGAAATATTTGAGCTATCGTCTGCACACCAATGCCTGAGAAGAAATTATCCTTCACATATTTCTTTTTCTCTTTTACATATATACTGTAAGTATATGATACATTTGGACATACTTTACATTCATTTCATTTCCTTCCTGTCGTATATAGAGCTCACTGGCAGAAGCTTACTGCGGTATAGTTGGCGTCTGGCGAACACAAATGTGTCGTGACCTGTCCTTAAACTGTATCGTGTAGCCCAAGTAATCTTCTATTGAAAGTAGCTGAAGACTAAACAACCTTAATTGCTCGAGTTTAATTTTTGTGAACGTTTGGGCTGTCCGCATTCAACTACACTAACTTAATAGGGATGAAGGAGATAGACTTTGGAGAAAATCTAACTACACTTGTTTTGGAGGGAGAGAGAGAAACCGTCTAGGAAAAACATCCTCACTACACCCGAGTGGGGTTTGAACCTGACCTTCCCGTCGTCGATAAACCAGACTATATGAGAGTGACCCAATGTTAGGTGCTTGTTAATACATTGACTTCAATAATATTAATAGTAATACGAAGATCGAACCCGCAGCATTGGGTGGGCAGTACTTGTACTTGATCACCGTTAAAGTATAGCCTGGAATTTGTTTAATGTATTAAAAACACTAATATAATATTGCAAATAATTAAATTAATTTAATGTTAAATACTGGCAACGGTGGACACAGGTGTCTGATTTTATTTTTTTGGCAGGAATGGTGTCACGGTTCGAATACTGACAGGGTGTGGTGATCTTTTGTTTAAAACTTTTCCTCTAAATTATACCTTCCTCATCCTTATATCAAGTGTAATATACGAACTGCCCGTATGAAAAGAAGTCGCAGAGAACGTCACAAAAATATACATATTAACATTAATCGTTTATATTAATAATTTAATTAGTACGTGTAAAACCTACATAATATTTTTTTAAGGGTTGGTTGTAGGAACTAGACAAAAATGTAATAACTCGAGTTAGTGGCCACATGGTCATATGCATCTTTACTGCAAAACATAAGACTGCCGATGATGGGGAGATCGGGGATCGAGTTTCGGTTGTGTATACTGAGGATGGTTTTTCTTCAATTGTTTTCACCCTCCCTCCACGTAAACTTGGCTACTTCCTCTAAATTCAGCCTTCCTCATTCCTAGCTTGGTAGAATAATTAGTAGGCCTACATACACGTATAGCCTGAACAGATAGTAAGAAGTGACACTAAGAAAAAAAAAAGTTGTTAATAAGTATAATGAATTGTTGTTCTTTGTTTAGTAAAAACATGTCTTCTTGATAGATTATTTGAATTAGCAGCTGCTTTATGAAAATACTTGAATGGTCGTATGTTTTTACTGCTTGAAGTTAGAATAATATGTGACTGTGTATACATTCTGGAACGGATTGTTTTGACAAGGTATTTGTAATTTTGAAACCCTAAATATGTTAATGAAACAAATCTTTGTGCATAACAGGCATGGGAGTTAAAGGTGGGGGTCGGATGTTCGAATCACACATTCGTAATGTATAAACTAAAATATTTTTTATACATATTTCTTTATCTATTTTATATGTCACTAGAAAAAACACTAATGAAGTAGTAAAATGAGTATATAAAGGGGAATCGTGCATATAAACGCTTTTTGAAAGAAAAAATCAACAAAAGTTATTTTAAATGTGTTTTTATTTTATCTTATATTTTCTAAATTTCCATTTAAAGCGGTTTTAACTGATATAATTAGATATCCTTCAGTAGGTTGGGTTTTTAAATTAGCTTGACACACATCTAATGGTGTTCATAGTTCTTAAAAATCACTTCGCATAAGACATTTTTGCATGGATATACCATTCTGATGTGATCGACTTCGAGCGATTGTAGCTGTCATTTTAACGAACTTAAAAAAATATTTCATCTAATTTTTAAACCTCCACAAAGACCCCTGACCCTCATCTCCAGCAGTCTTAACACTACCACCAAATAAGAGTATATTATGTTTCACTAAGATCACAGGTCAGGGAAAGATAAGGAAACTCGCCTAGTTTTAATTTTACCAATTTCGTCTGCTTTCTGGCAAGGTTGTCGTTCGGTATTCGAATCCTAGCTGTACGTATTTCTTGTGTGTCGTCTCCCCCCCCCCTCCCCCCACCACATCATTACTTTACGCTTTCTACCCGCCTCGGTGGCGTAGTTGGCTAACGCGCTTGTCGTGTTGAGCTCAACCGCTGAGGACGGGGAGATCGAGGTTCGAATCTCGGTCGGGTGAACTGGGGGTGGTTTTTCCTGAATGGTTTTCCACTCTCTCTCTCTCTCCACGCAAATGCGGGTTCACTTCCTCTAATTTAACCTTCCCAATTCCTAATCCATTAGAGTAATTAGTACTTTAAGCGTATAACCCGAACGGGTAGTAAGACGCGGTGCTAAATATTATTTACGCTTTCTCTACGTATTTGAGGATACATTTAATCTAAAAATCTAATCTAATTACCTTCAAGGTACATTCTTTATAACATATGTTATCACTTGCTGTCAAGATATTTCAAATAGCAGATTGATTTTACTATATCCAAAAAGTATCGGAGAGCAAAGGATGTTTCTTGGAATGATAAAAGTTAATGGATCTGAGAAAAGAAGTCAAATAGTCAAATACTTATTTTATTGACGTTAAAATCATACTCGACAAATACACACCTCCATTCTATATTTATATTTATATTTTCCACACCCTCCCCCGACACATATATATTGCTTTGTAAAACTATTAGGGGTGTACGAAGCTTCAAAATGTCCAAGTCAAAGACTATATATATCTCTTTCCCTTCGAAATTACGAAGGAAGACGAATATTTAGTAAATTCGACGTTCCATCTGTATTTTGGTGTAATCAGACGGCCTAAATTGAGAGGCGTGTTTGTTTAATAGTGCTGTGCTCTGGATTATGAATGACAAAACGAGTATTGCAGGGTGTTGTGATTAGCTTGTAAACAAATAAAACATATGCGCTGACTATATAAACAGTGTGTCCTCATTCCTCACGGTAAACCATGCCAAAAGGCAGAATAAAAAGAAGTGTATCCCAGCTAACAGGCTGATTAATCACCATCGAGCCTAGGGGGGAAGGGGGGGTCACTCTGCCCATTTGTGGGCTACGCGGGTTAGGACGCTGGCACATTAATACCTGTATTGGAGGGCTATCATTCGAGCCCAGGTTACTGGGGTTCATCAACTATGTAAGATTACCTAGAGGTCAGTTAGGCCATTGGTTATTTATTCCTTGCAATATTTCGTCCTGCCAAAAGCTTCTAAATAGTTTTTTTTAAATTCTTTCGTTTCTTTTACTATCTCTTAACATCACGTTTTGTAATAGACATAGTAGTACAAATAAAACTCACAAAAACCCAAGTCAAACGTCAATTACGAACCCACACAAGCATATATCCACTCACCCCCCGGACCTCAGCCACAACACATTCTGACAACCGTAGGCCCACATCTGACATGTAGGGGGCGGTGACAGTAGAGTCAAAGCAAGGCGCTTCTTATTGAGAATGACTTTTCTGAAGTAGGTGTCCTGTTTACGTATCTTTGAGCCAATTATTTGAACTACATTTTCAAACTCACTTTCGGACATCTGAAAGAAACCATACTGTTTTAGATCTCCTATAAAATCACTAACATTGTATCTATTTCTCTTTTGAATACTTGGTCGTACCCAAAATCTTCTTTGGCGCGTTAATTTTGATTTTTTGACGTAATAACAGTGACTGTAGCACAAGCAATAAGTAGGCCTACGCCATCATCTCCAAACAATTTGCTTTCGACTGGATTTTTGGCCGATTCAGTAGGGACGAGGGAAGCCAAACCGCTTGTTACTCTACACTTGTCGGTCTTAGTGTCAAGCTAATTATTTAATATGGTTAGCAGGTGAATGAAAGGCCAGGGATCTAATCCCGGTCCTTATAACAACGAACCATTTTAAAATTACGACTATCTAGATTGGATCTGATCCAATAGAAATCGAATAAACAAGTTTCCAGTATAGATAGCTTCTGTATAAATAGTTTAGTCGAAATAGTATTCGCAGGAAAGTTGGGGATATTTTCGCGAGAGCTTTCTATTAGATTTCGGCCTAGCGAGTCAGTTCTTTATTTCACTTTATTTTTAATTTTGTCGTTTAGAAAAAGTTATTTATCCATGAAAATTCTCAATCCCGAGATTATAAAGAATCTTTAAGTTTTTTAGTTGACCTCTAGCTAAAAAAAATGAGATTTACAAATTGTTTGTCAGTTAGTCAATCCCTGGGGCTACAAACTAAACGACATGGATTTGTTCAAACGTGATATTTATTTGTTATATGATTAGATCTGAGAATAAATCGTTATTTTAATTCAAACTTTAAATTAAGTTTGGTTTTCTGATGACCTATTTTTAAAGAATGGTTCCATCCATAATAGACTATATAAGATAGTATGCACGAGTGTGTCGTACCATTTATTTAAAACAGATAACTTGTTCATACGTAAGTTCTAATCTACTTGGATATACCATTTCTTTATCTATGACCTTTTAAGTCGAGTCGTTTTCCCCCTCCCCCTACTTAATATTACCTTGGCTCACGTCATCATTACAAGAACTAGGAGCTTTGTGCAGAAGTTATGACTAGTAAAAATGAATTGTCTGCGATGTTCGAAAGACTGAGTGTTTCTCGCAAATTTTCAAATTCGCGTTAGAATTTTTACTACGCTTATATAAGAAACTTTCGTGTAAAAGTTTTGGTTGAAATACACTGTTCCCTTGACCGAATTGAAATATTTCCAGTTAGTGCTATCTTTTTCAAATCGTTTCTATCAAATATTTTTGTGTCACCATTGTTTCTTATGACGATGAGAGTTTCCAACACGTGTTTCCAAGCGGGAGTGGTTGTGCTGCTAATGTTGGTCGTCTTCATCATTGTGGTATTGTCCACCGTGCCTCAGGCGGGCGAAGATATCAACACTATAGGTATAATTGTCTCCGTAGTGGTCGTTTCCTTGGTGTGCATGCTCGCCTGTGGGCCGATTAGATGCGACGGTCACGATCTCGATACAACACGCACCCTTCAAAACCCGGTTAGTACCCCTCTGACAGTTCTTTGCAGGTTGAGTTTTTAATATTGTTTAGTATTATAATTGGTTGTAAAGTTACCATTAATGGTAGTTAGATTAACAAATAAACATTTTGGGGGAAATTCTTTAATAGCTTGATTGCTTAAAAAAAAACAGCATCATATTTATTGAAGTGGGAAACAATTTAGAAAAATCCACCCACTCAAATTAAACCCGTCCAGGAATCGAGCCTCGATCTCCCAGTAGTCTGTAAACCAATCTGAGTGTGGCGACTTAGCTTAGACCATTGGCACGCAACATTTTTGTAAGGGCGACCCCGCTAAATTAGTATTTTATTTAGAAGCACCCGTGCCACCATGTAAATAAAATGAACGTCTTCTTCCTGCTTATGTGAGGCCTTTTACCTCTTATACTTTACGTGTACGATGAATTTTTGTCATTCTATGAATGTTTATAAGGCAGTCAACTGTCTCTATAGCCTAGATCAAAGTAATTTAATTGCACATATAATTTGCTTTCAGGATAACAAAGACTGTATCTTACCATACTACCAACAATACGGGTAAAGTCGAATGGTTGCCCCACCACTTGTTGACACTTAAACAGTTATTTCATCTTCTTTCATGAAATAATAGGCCAACGTTTTTAATTATTAAGTATAGCACTATGGTTAGCTACAGCTTAATATAATGGTCAACGAATAAGACGTTAGTTTAGTGTATTTGGTTGGAAGAATAGTTTAGAAAATTCAAACATAGTTCTTTGCGGCCAACATTAACATTTTACGATGTATATAAGTTTCATTTAAACTATTTAAAATCTTTTGTTCTGTTTACACGAATAAAATAATAATTTTGTAATTTATTGCATAATTTATATTAAGGAGTAATCCTTATTGTATATCTATTTTGCACTTCAATTTAATTTAGATTTTTTTTTGTTCCAGCCCCACCCTTTGTTTCCGTACTAACAGACATTTCTGTTATCCGACCATCTGTAGGTCCCGTTTAGGTCAGATAATCGGTACTCAACTGTATTGATAATATATATATATATATATATATATATATATATATATATATATAGAAGGTGACAGCTGCAGATAGCATGACTTGATGTATGTCTACATTAAAACGGTTTAAGTGACTTAAGTAACAAACAGATATACTGTTCTTCCTACCAAAATCATACTATAGAAACACGCTCGAAATTTCCCTCGTAACTGCAGAACTTCGCTGATAATTATTTGCTATGGATTTATTATTATATTTTTTTTTAGATTTCCCTAATTCAGATAATTAGCATATTATTATTACCATTTACTTTTAATATTATTGTTAAGACTACAAATAAGTTTCCCGGCCGTGTTTGTTAGAGGAAGCGGTAAAGTTTCGAGCTATGGTTGTTCCGAGCAACATGAACGTTTGTCCGCTGTGTTTTCATTTTATCTCTGACACTGTTCCGGTCCCCTGGGCTTGTGTTTCGTGCTTGTCGCTAACATTGATAGTCAACGTGCGTGTGTCCTTGTGGTGCAGACCTCATGGCTGGGAGGATTGTCTGGTGATGATCACTATGGGGACTCTGTTCGTGATGGTTTGTGGGGTAGTGCTGCTGGTATCGTGGAGCTAGTGTTGGTATGTGCCGGCAACAATCGGGTCTTGAGATTTTTAAGAAAATTAACTTTTTATGTCTCTTCAATTCTGAAAATGTGGTTTTTGACTTTATTTTTACATTTTAATAGCGTATCTGTTGTAGTTTCTCTAAAAGTTAGATTATTCAAGGGTTTGGCTGGGATCGATTTGGTTTTGAAATTTTGAATAGAGTACGAATCTTAAATACAACACCACACAATTACCACACGCATAAGCTCACCCAGACTTATTGAAACATATTATATATCAGGTTTTCTTTATAATATAGAGAGGCTATTGTAATCGTGTAATGTCTAACCTCCAGATTATGATTATTTTATGTGCCTCTAAGCTCAAAAAAGTGAGATAATATTTAGAGATTTCGTTCGCGCTTGAGGGTAAATTGCCATTTCAATTCTAATTTCTAAGATCAATGGTAGTAAAAAAAAAAATATTCGTACAATTTTTTATTGATTTTTGTTGTTTTTTGGTGGTTTGGGCAGCGAGCAAACCATAGCAACAGGGAATTACTGGCAAATTTCATTCTCTGTTTGTGGAACTGAAAACCTTATTTAAGTAAACGTCATAACCCATTTTGAGAACTAGCTTTCCTGTAAATGCAAGAGTTAAAACTGATAAACTTATTTTCATGTTTGCGGATCCATTACATTCATTTTCATTCGATGGATACCGGACTATTTGTGTGTTAGTGGATGCGTTACGAAATTAATTAGTGGTCGTCGGAAATAAAGGTCGATATCCTCGAAAATACGACATAAAAGTGTTGATTGTGTAGTGTAGGGCTTCCAAACTCTCGGCCCGCGAAACATACTTTTATATTACTATCCACCCTGCATTCATATAAGCACAACAAATTATATAGAAACTTTTAGTGTGTACATAATTTATAATAATAAAAAACACTTAAAACTATTATAAACGTTGCTGTATATATTCATCACTTTGAATATAAGTTAGTAAATATTTTAAAGTATATACACTAATGATTGTAACTACAAAGCATCAAATAGTTTTTATTTGTGGACACGCGGATTAAATTACGAGCTCTTTTGGTTTAGTTTGCTGTTGTCGAAGTCAGATTGTGCTTCCAGCCTTATGTACAAGGGGTGTTTTTTTTCCTAAATGGTAGAGCACATTAGCTTAATTCAAATTCAGTTAACTTTCCTCAAATTACAAATTGCTTATTCCCTACCCACCTGCATGTTTCAAATGTGCATAATTTGGACGGGTAGTAAGACGCGCTGAAAAAACAAAAATATAGGTTATATTTAAGTAAACCTATTTCTATAGGGTGTGACCCGCAACACGACCAAAGTTTGCGGTTTGGCCTTTTGAACAACTTAAGTTTGACGCTACTGGTTTAGTGAAACGGATCGGATGACGTGGTTGGTGTCTTTGGCGCTGTCTCGCGCGTTGTTGCCGGGCGATGCTTATGCTTGACGAAGAGGGCTCATCGAGAGATTTGGAGCTGAGGAGTTAAGGTATTCACTTTGGCATTTGCAAATACTTTGTTGAAAAAGGCGTTATTCTTGTCTAGTCTAGTTTGCCGATGATGTGGAGGCCGGGTATCAATTTCCAACCAGTGTATTAAAATAGTTTTCATTAAATGTGTATCCACGTTTTAAGTATTTTTAAAACGTGTTAGCACCAGGGCTAATTTATGACAGTATTTAAGGTAAGACTGAAGGTGGATTTAGAGAGCGTGTATCTTCATTAGAATGAAAAAAGAATGAATAAAATCACATGGTGGAAAACCACTAGTCTACTTATGGTATGTGCCAAGCCAAGATGCAAATTTCAACCTCCCCATCAACAGCAATTCCGTCTTCCGCTGGAGTGAAACGTGTGTGACCACCGCTAGGGATATGCCAAGCTCATCCCCGTGAATGTGAATATAATTCTTACGAATTCTACCTTCCTCGTCCCTACTTCATTTGTATAAAATGCGGATAGTGCGGACGGAAAACAAAACACACAAGTCTATATTAGCGCCTGGGAGCACCTGATCAGCGTGGGTTTCGAACATTTTGATTCTATCGTGCCTACTCCTATCAGAGCTATTCGAATTTAATCACACATTGGGTAGGGATAGCGACAGAATTGAGAAGAAATGTACCCACATTTTCGTGGTGGAAGAGGGGCGTGACCCTGTATAAACAACTTCAGGATCTTCGACCAAAATTCAAACCCAGACTTTCACCACCAATAAACCAAATGAGACTAGACAAACGCCTTAGTCCGCGTGCCCAACGGTGAAGGTCACAAGCTTCTTAGTTGTTTCTGAAGGGACCCAGTCTAGTGCAGTAAAGTTAAGAGGATCTCCATGGCTATAATCCTGTAGAATGAAGTTTAGAGGATCTTCATAGCTCTAGTTTGTAGAATGAATTTTTGAGAAGCGCCTTAGTTCTAGTCATGCATAGTTAAGTTTAAATATCTCCATAGCTCCACCCTAGTAGAGTGAAGTTTAAAGAGCTACAGTCCAGTAGATTGAAGTTTTGAGGAGCTACAGTCCAGTAGAGTGAAGTTTTGAGGAGCTACAGTCGTAGAATGAAGTTTTGAGGAGCTAAAGTCCAGTAGAGCGAAGTTTTGAGGAGCTACAGTCCAGTAGAGCGAAGTTTTGAGGAGCTACAGTCCAGTAGAGTGAAGTTTTGAGGAGCTACAGTCCAGTAGAGTGAAGTTTTGAGGAGCTACAGTCCAGTAGAGTGAGGTGAAGGATAATGTGTGAGAACCTCAAGTTGGGCAACAAGGTCTACTGGAGTACTTTGGGGGCCCTCATCATGGTCTCTGGGGTGTGGAACTTAATAAAGTATCCCGACAGCCCTGTCGTGGGTGCCTGCATCTTGGGCGCCAGTGTGCTCGTCTCGACGCTCACGTACTTGCGGTATTTTCGTAAGGAGCGACGCTCATCCGAGAATCAAGTTTTTGTCCAGCAGTCTCTCACGCAGCCTCTACGATTATCTCAACAGGTAAATAAAGCACCTCCCTCTTCTCGGTCACTCTAGTGCGGGTATTTGCAAGCTACTGTGGCGCGGCCGATCTTGGGATGAGAGTGTAGGAAACTTGAGTTAAGGGTAGTATTTTTGCAATTTTATATCAAAGCTTATTTTTTTGTAAAACTAAATAAAATAATTCTCCACTAGAAACTTAGAGTTTAAGTTTCTTCACATGATGGCCTCAAAATTTCTTGAATATCTGTCAAGCGTGTCCTGGAATTTAGTAACGTTTTCTCTTCATAAAATGTTTCTTATCTAATTCTGCTGTGCTCGTGGCAGATATTCAACAACTGTTGATATCATCTTTTGAAGATATTGAACTCTTATGTTTCTAGTGGGGGATTATTGATTTTTTGTTGTTGCGAAAAAAGGTTTTACTACAAAAACTGCAATTTACTCCCCTTAACTCGCGTTCCCTAACTACTAGCTAAAGGCAGAATTAGAAAAAACAAGTTTTTCCTCTATGAAAAACACCTGGTTTTATTGGGTTTTATCAGGAAATTTTTAAACTTTGATTTCTACATGTGTTTTAGCTAAGTTTAAATTTTTTTGGTCAAACCTGATACATTTGTACAACGTATTAAGTGTAAATTAAAAAGTAGATTTGTTGTTTTGATTGATATAGTCAAATTCTGAATTATCTAAGTGGATTGAATTAATGTGTGATAAAAGATTCAAATTTGTTTTTACAAGAAGCACACCTTATACTGTAAACTGATATTAAAAAGCCGTTTTAAAAATAGCTAGTACCTACATTGTCACATTGCGCCAAGTGCTTATTATCTTTCAAATAATCGCTGGAAAAAAACTGGCATACTCAAAATTGATTATTATGTACATCAAGTGGAAGCTCAAAAATTACTAGCCCACAAAACTTTCACTTTCGATCTTAAATGACGAGCTTGGCTCGAAGCTCGAAATCCGAGTGCTTGCAGAGCCCTAATATTTACACCATTTACACTAAATGAACAACCACAATGTAACACTCTAACTTTCAGTATCATCACATGTGACACTCAACACAAAATAAATGAAAAACTGTGTAGCTAGTTGCCTACATGCTGTTGGACCAATCAGCTTCGTGGATGGAGGGTAATCCTCTGTACATATACGGCTTAACCAATCAGCTCCAGCTTTCTAGCTAGGAGAATCCCTTGCCAAAATATTGTGACCTTCAACTATGGCTACAGAGGGAATCCCCTTTTGATGTACCTGAATGACTCACTTCCTGTTAATTTAATTTAAGTTTTTCACACACACCTTGGCTGCTTACGAGACTGTTATGTTACATTAAACTGTAAACATAGGCAATTTTGAAAAAACCTGCATAGAAAACCAAGTGGGTTTAACTGAAAAAAGAAACAGTGTGATTTTTTTCGGGTTGGGCCCACTATAGCAGACCCTGGCTTAAGGGCGCCGGCCGCTAGAAAGGAAGTATCCTCGTACTTCAGAATTTATTATGAGAATGGTATTTGTGAAGCTACAAAACTACTAAAACAATTATCAATTATATTTTAAAGTTTTGTTATAACCTTATTAAAAATTACGGTATTTTTCAGTGTTGTCATTTTGGGGGAAATGTCGGTGAAAAATAACTAACTTTACCTTTTTGTAAATAAGTTTAGAATGAATCAACTCAAATGTAAGGTTTTTTTAATACTCTTTGGACATGCCGATACCTTTCCACTCAGTTTTGGTAAAATAACCAACCATTTCGTAAATAGCTGGCAAGTTTTGGAAGCCCGTTTCAGGGCTTGGCTAGTTGGACATATAAAGGAGTTCAAACCAGCTATGATTTATTATATTTTTGGGAAACAATATTTGCTCTCAATTTTTACCCAAAACGTCAAGCTTTTTTTGGGTTTATTTTCAGTGAAAGTCATAGTTACAATTTCATATGGTTCTTGGCCTTATGTAGGTTGTTTATCCTAAATAGCTTACCATTCTACCTCTACTCAAATGTAGGTACAGTTTATCGAAAATTTACATTCCTAATCTATAGACATTAATATAATTAATGTATGCGAATAGCCCGAAAGGGTAGTAAGACTTGGTGGAGGGAGAGAACAGATTAATATAAGGGTTAGAAATGAGGAGGATGGCTTAGGGAGGAAGTGCATTTGCATTAGCGAGGAGAGTGGATGGGTAGTCCATAGTGATAAATCATTCGTGCGCAGTCCCCCCTCTCCCTCTTTTCACCTCCTATTGTTTCCCCCAGTCATGACTAATCACTGGCAATTTAATATTTTGAGCAATTGATTCCTTATACCGCGTGACAAGAAGGATTGGGGGTGTTCGAGTCTAATTGTATTAAGGATGGTTTTCTACATATTGTTTTCTAGTCTTCTCTTCACGTTAACGCGCTTTATTTACTTTTAGTAAGCCTCATCTCGGCCCTATATTAAGTCGTTGTTTGGGCTACCAGTTAAGTCGTGGTTATCTTCACGATTTGATCGTCAGCATTCATCACAATGATTAATACTTTTTACAAACATTTCTAATCGAATACTGCATCAGACTACTCGAGTGGTTAACGAGTCTATCTGTATTCTTGTTCTGTATGAAACCTCAATTTTCATATTTTGTTTTTGGGTTTGTTAATGTCTAAGGTGTTAATAAACACGTTTTAGTATTTTAAAATAGAACGTGCAATTATTTAACATTCTTACAGATTTTTGGTGACTTTTTTCCACACGACATTTCAAATTATCAAATAATAGCACGCCAGCATTATCATTTTAAATGGCGGGTAGTGCCAAGTTGTGCGTGGCGACCATAAAAGGAAACGGTTGACCAACGACGTGGCGACGAATTGTTTCCATCTTTTGAAGGTGACTTGGCGGTGTAGGGGTAAGGTGTCGGACTTCTGTGCTGGGGCTCCAGGGTTCAATCCTCGGTCCCGGCACAGATTTATCTGATTACCAAACCCTTCCTTCACCTCTGACAAGACATCTTATGTAGGTCCTTCATTTCATCTCACAATCATCCTACCATTACACATTAGCGTAAGTGCGTATAACCCGAATGGGTAGTAAGACACAGTGGTGAAATAAAAATAATATATTTTGAAGCGATTTCAAGGGCGTGAGAGAGGTGCATCGGCATCCTTGGTTACAATTTGGATGTATTTACACTACCCCACGTCCTTGCTGATGCAACTAACAAGGATACATAGCAAGCCTACAACGCATGAATAAAGCATTTGGATACAGCCAAATTCATATTAACGCGCAATGCGGACCAAACATTCGAGGACACTTCCCTTTAGTTGGGCAATTGTTAATTGTTCCTATAACATCTGGAATTTGTAAATTTTCAACGATTTGTGTGTGATCCAAACAAACACCCAAAAAACCAAAATGGTCTAAATTTATTTATATATATATATATATACACACACATATATACACCCTTTTATATTTTTGTAATACCCCTTTCCCTACTTTAGCCTATAAGGCTGGCTCAGAAAACAAACTTTTGCATTTTCCTTGCCCTTCCTCAAAGGCGCCTGATTCTAGGAAAAATATTAACTTACCACTGGCACAAGGCCATAACAGGTGGGAATAGGGTTGTGATGTTGTTTGTGGACCCCTCCCCCTCTTAAAGTTAACCAAAATTAATAACAATAATACTGCCTTATTTAAGGTTCAAACAAAACAATAAAATATGAGTATATGGCTTGTCACCACCAATTTGATTGTTTTACATTTTTTATAGACAGTTGTGATAGTTTTCATTAGTCAGACAGCAAATCTGGGCAGGCTAAGACAAAATATTAACAAAGTAAATAGAAAGTCCTTAATATAGGAGAGCTATGTAAGTGGGCTTTGAAATTAGGAAACAACAAAACCTTTGAACTTGAACCTATTTGAATGTTAGTTAGTTCCGAGAACACATCACAAACGAGTTGCCAAATAAAGAAGACTAAAAAAACTGAGATACGACAGGCCTCTGTAGAAGGAGAGTGTGAGCGGGTTTCAGACATCAGCCCCCAACTAGTTGGAGTTTGCAAAAGTGTTTTAAATAATGTGACATGTGAAAGCTTCAAGTTTTGTGCGTTTAGTGTGCCTACTGTAGACTTGTGACTTGTAACATAGAAAATTGATGAACTTTTAACCAATGCCGAAACAAGCTCTGAATAGGTTTGTTAATTTAGTCATGTGTCAGAAACATTGCAAATAAATTTCTGTTGCACTCATTACTAAATTAATATTGCTTTGCCTTTGTACATATTAATGTGAGAAAAATTAGTACAGTTCTAAACTTACTTACCCTCTTAATTTTATTATTTTGACATAAATAAAATAAAAAATTACTTCATTTTTAAGGTACATAATTATTTAAAAAACTATTTTGTTTTATGGAATAAAACTTAGGGAGTAGGGGGGTGGCAAGTCATACTATATTTAATACAAATATGAAAGAACTTCTCTTAAACCACTCTTCTCATACCTACCCTACAAGTTTCAAAGTGTCTTTAGTTTTAATCTCGTCTGGGAAACTCGGAGCATTTGGAAAATGGATATAAAATATTCATAAATTTTAAAGAATCCTCTTTACTTGTAATAAATTTTCAATTTGTTCACTTTTTATAAATAGTTGATGTTATTAAGCCGCGAGTGCTGAAGAATGTCTAACACCGAGGGAAGTAAGAACTGCTTCTTTGTGATTATGATTGTAATCACATTCTCCGGCATTGCAATTGTAATCCGGATACTATCTGGTCAAGTGCTGGGGACAATTTTTGGGGTAATGGCATTGGCCATCATCTTTATGATAATATGGATGACAAAAGACAAGGCCACAGCGAGACATGAGGAGTCTCACAGTAGAGGTTGTAGAAATCGAGGGCTCGCTGATCAATGGACCAATGATGAGCTTGTAAGTAGTAGTTGGGCCTCTGCTTCAACTGGTGGTGGTATATATTAATTAGATTATTTTATTTTCAGATTTATAATTATGAACTGCTAATGAGAACATTTGGACACTCAACGATTATATAGTTGATATGGGTGAAGTAATTCACATTTGTCAATTTTATTATTTCTTGATACAAACTGGTACTATTTGGCAGGGCTAATAAGTTACTTTTTTTCACACACCATTGGGCACACAGCCAGAGGCATCATTCTTGTTTTGTCTGGTTTGCCAGTGAAATGAACCCAATTAACGTAGCCTAGATTTTTTTTTTTCCATAAATGGTTTCCCATTTCCCTTCCAAACAAACATGGGTGCACATCCTCTAGATTCAACCTTCCTCCTCCTTACTCTAGAAGTGTAAATATGCAGATAACCTAGATGATTAGTATCAAGTATAACACAGGACATTTTTTTGCTCCATATTTAAACAGATTGTGAAAGCTCACTGGTACATATCAATGGGCAAACCAAACTCAATAGTAGCTACATGTTTTCTGTTTCCACAAGGGACAAATTTTGTGGTGTAGAGAAAGAAGTAATCATGTGTTCATTACTGAAAACTCTACAAGAATTATGAAGTACAATTTTTGATTCCAGATGGCAAAGTTTATCATTTGAAACATATAATTTATTTATTGCACTGTGCCCCACTACCCATGTGGGTTAAATGAATGTTGATTACACAAATGGATTAAGGGTTAGAAAAGTAGAATTTAGAATAGATTAACCCACATTTACATGGAAGGAAATATGGGAAAAACATTTAAGAGAAACTTCTTAGTAACCTTAAGATGAGTGGGATTCAAACCCCAACCTCATCACCAGCATACTAGACTAGTCAAACCACCAATGTGAGCTACATTTAATTACATCCTCTATTTACGTTTTTTTTTCTCATACCATGTGTGTATTTGTTTAGAAACTAAATGGTTGGGCTGTTCTTTCAAATTTTGTTCTTAAGAGTCTTAATATCCTTTTTTTGTGCTTAATGGCTATAAAATAAGATTAAGAAAATAAAATAAAAAATATTAGTATTCTACCTGAATAGAGCCAAAGATTTTCTTCGATGTTATTATTTTAAAATAGTCTTATTGGATATTGCTGCATCTTTTATGAAGTAATGCATATAAAAATAAAAATCACTTTAATTGAAACAAAACATAACTTTGTTCAAAAGGCTTCTACAATTTGATCATTTTTCACACATTTAAATATTATATTCTCACATTTATAACCGATAATAGTACATTCTAGTAATGCTTTGGTAAAATATAATATTTGGCCAATTTCACTATAATTTGATGCACATGGATACATTTATTAATCACACAAAATAATTAACATGAAAAAGCTAATGCAGCATCTTTAGTATTTTATTTTCTTAAGGAAAAATGAGATATTAATTAGGAGTAGAACCTATGCGAAGCTTTAAAACTTTGCTTCAATAATTATGTAACTTTAGCAAAAAATTGTTATCATCTAAATTACTCAATTTGTTTAGTTGTTGACTTTCTGAGCTGATATATATCTATATAACACTTTAATATTCGTGTGAAAAACCCTGAACAAATTCGAACTGAAGGTTTAGATAGTAACAATATGATTTATCAAATCAATAAATGCTATTAAACACTAAGGGATTTTAGTGCATTAATTTATATAAATAAGCACTAAATTTTTTCAAAGGTAAAATAACTACCTAAGGATATTCCAAATTTGATTCAGCTCGGCTTAAAGAATATTTTAATATATTTGATTGGGGTTGGTTTCAAAATAAAAAAAGTGAATTTCACTTACCTTTTGTATATAATATTTATTCTGCACCAATAGAATATTTGTCACTGAAAGAACAAATTTGACTCCAAATGGTATATAGTTAGTTTCCTGTTTCTCTGATAACAGTGATAACAAACGCACTGTGGGTATACAGTAAAGATTTTTCAATATCATTTCAAACAAATACTTGCAGTACTAGGTGTGAATCTTAATGAGGCAACAGCTATCATAGATTCAAAATCAAATAGGTAGTTTTTTAAGAATTATATGAGTATAGTTGTAATTTTATATTTAAATGTAAAGAAAGAAGTTTTATTAATAAAGATTTAAAAAATTACAAGTTTTTTTTAACGTTTAAATTGGCATTCTACAATTTAGTTTAAGATCTAAATAGTATAATTTTTTGTATTAAGCAGTATTATATCAACATTTCTTATAATTTGAATATAATTTACGTTCTTTTACCAAATAAGCTTGTTGAAGTTGTACTCTACCTATTAGTGTAGATAATTGTCCCAGGAAACTGCAAATATGTTATTGTTTTTTATCAATGTGTTTCATTCTAATAGGTAGAGATCATTGGGAAGACCTAGACGTAAATGAAAGGATGGCATTAGAATGGACCTGAGAAAGATTTAAGGTGTAATGAGGTGGACTGAATAGAACTAGCTAAATATAGGCATATGTAGTGCACTTTTGTAAGTGCGGCAGTGAATTTTTAGAGTTCCAAATGCTTTCCAGTAAGTAAGTGCCTCACTACCCATTTGTATAATACACATATTTACTAATTATGGGGTGACCTGGTGGTCTAAGGGTAAGGTGTCAGACTTCTGTGCTGGCGGCCGGGGCTCAATCCTCGGTCCTGGCACAGATTTATCTGATTGCCAAACCCTTCCTTCACCTCTGACAAGATGTGTATTAATCACAACTTGTGAATGTGGGCAATACCAGACCTCCACCATGGTTCGGATTCCACGTTAAACTGTAGGTCCTCCATTTCATCTCACAATCACCCTACTATTACATATTAGCGTAAGTGCGTATAACCCGAACGGGTAGTAAGACGCGGTGCTAATAATAATATTAATTATGCCAATATGTTAGGGATAAGGAAGGTTGATGTTAGAGAAGCATACCCACATTTGTGTGAAGGAAGACTAGAAAACTATGTATGAAAAACAACCCTCATTCTACCCAACCAGGATTCAACCCTCAATTTTCAAGTCCAATCTCTTTCAAGAATGACATCTTAGACAAGATGTGAGCAACATATTTTTCAATGTAGCCACAGGCGTGGCAAATGAGAAGCTAAATTTGCCACACAATTTAAAAATTGTGAAAATATAATGCTCAAACGAACATTTAAAATATGAATCTGATAAAACACATTTATTCAAGACATGTACACTTTGACTACTCAGTTACAACTGCCTAAGACGTAAATAATAAAACTTGTTTGTATTGAATATGAAAGAGAATTTATTGTAAAATTTGACAATCCTTTTGTCTGAAGGCAGAGATGAAACAAATTGTTGGTAAAGGTAAAGGGGTGGAGTAGTGGATGGCAATGTTGCGTCAATGACTCATTCAAAAAGTTGAATGCTTCCAATGATATGCAAGAAATATCAAGTTACCACCAACACACGCTGCCATGAAAAAGTTTACTTTACTGTGAGAGCTGGCAAACTCAAATTTGCCACACTTTCATGGCCAATTCACCATATGTGGCGATCGGCGACAAGGTTGCCCACCCCGGTCTTAGACCATTCACCCAGTGAAGCAGGTTGCATGCATTGTTAAATCAGATGAAAGGAATCCGGAGCTATAATGTTTTTATTGTTGTATTGTGCTTCATATTTTATTTACATGAAAGAATGGCAAAAACTTGAATAAGATAATATATAATTCTCATGCTTTATGATTGTTCTTACAGCGATGCGGCAATGTGACAGAAAGACAGACATCCCACGACATGTCTTCGGATGCCAACTACAATGGCCTGTATCTCACCATCCCCCCTCCTCTTGGCTTCTCTGGACCAGAGTCTCCCCCGCCAAGCTACGAAGTGGCACACGTGTTCGACAAGCCGGTGCAGACGCCACCACCTTCCTACTCTGCTGCTGTGGACTTGTCTGGTCAGCCTATATGGGATCACTCGTACTTTCCATCTCAACAACACACTCCACATGTATGTGATACACATGCACACTCGTCCCTGCATGTAGATGATACACATTCACACTCAACCTCAAATTGAAGTCCTACAGACACTTCTCACAACTCAAGCTCACATGACTTTGGGGGTGGAGATGGTGGGGGTGATTAGACAGTAATGGGTATGAAAATACTATTTCTGATAAGCATCTTCCCTGGCTCATAAGACAGTCTTTGAGATATTGGGACAGTTTTGACCTACACAATAAAGAAACATTTAAAGCATTTTTTAGAAGAAAAATTGTATTATTCGAGCAACGTTGAAAATTAACTTGCGTTTGTTTGAAACTGGTAATGTTAAACATAGATTTTTAAAGTTTTTTAAATGAAAGGTTATTTTTGTATACATATTTTATTAAACTTTTAATAAAACACATATTGTTAGTTATTCCAAAATTCTAGTCAAAAATTTTAAGTGTATTTTATTTGTGGAATTAATTAAATAGATGTTTTAAGAGATTCCACAATTATCATTAATAGAATGAAAGTTTGTACTTTCATACCTTAAAAAAGTTTTGGTTACATTTTACTGTAGAAAAATATATAGTTGAATCATACAATATTTGCAGCCAAATCACTTTGAGTTTGACTAATTTTTATTTTTTACAATTTTTTTTTGTTTGATTAATTTGTTTGAAAAAAAAGAAGTGATGCATATTTTCAAGCTCTACTTAACCTTAATTTTAGAGAAAATTTGTTTTAAAGTGAGCTTCAGAAGTTAATTATGTTTAAAAATTCTCAATAAAACTTTTTGCTGAAAAATACCGATTTTATATATTATTTAAGTTTGAACTATACAATAAATAATAGAATCAAATATACCAATGTATGATAAAGTAAGTGAATGTTTTAATACACAATTAGGCTATGTTATATTTTCCTAAATATGAATTGTTACTTTTATATTTAAGTGTTTGACTATTTCTTTAAACCAAACACTTATACACATGTTTATTGTGAGTAAGCCATTAGTTAATTAATTAAAATAATATAACATAAAAACTTATTTTAAAACATTAAGATTTGTCATTAGTACCAGTATTCATAGTATAAAGTATTTTAAATTAAATTATATTAATCAAATTTTAAGGGGAAAAAAGTGCCATTTTGTTAGAGGCAATATATATATCAAGCTAAATGTAAAATAATGAAACCTGCCTTAAGATACTCTTAAATAGCGGGTTCATGGATATGGACTGCCAGATGGGTATTTATGCACAAAAATTCCTGATAGGGTAAAAAATTTGCCATTACCAGTACATATATTTTACAGTACAAATGTTAGAACTGTCATCGTCTTGCACGCAGTGGGATCAGTCCCAATTTTCACTGGTAGTTAAACAGGTTGATTGATATAACAGCCAATATTGTAAGAGGTATCTTGAAAATAAAATTGTGTTGAAAGTTTTCAAATCATTGAGGAAATAATTTTTAATTATTTTCAGATAAAGAAAAGATTATTTCCAAACATGTCATGTTCTTATTAAGTAAGTATGAATAGAATATGTTCTTTGTTTATGTCATTACTGTATGTCTAATAGCTATGTTAATTTAATACTGTATTGTATTTCCCCCGCAGTTATTAGGTAGATTTATTAAATAAAGAGTAAACTAGACTCACTGGACACAGTGGTGCACCCAGGAATTGTTCTTGGGAAGGGGTGGGGGTGACTTAAATAAATAAACACCTAGTAATGCAAGCATTTTCTTTCTCATCTAAGGCTGAACTTAAGCACGTTATTGCATGTAAAGTTGTCATTTTCATTTGGTTTCTCAACTTGGTTTTTGTTCTGTTCATGTGGCTGAAAACCCAATCAACATCCGCTTTGGAGTAGGGAAGTAACTAATAGTGTTCACAATACTATAAAATAAATACTCCATTACTCTGTATGTACATACTTATAACCAGAATTGACATAATCTGTAACTTTGCTCCATTTTAAATAATATAGGAGAAAAAAACTTTTTTTTTTACATTTAAAAAAAGAAAACTGTACTAGCCCAATTTTATTAAATGTAAAATTAAGAAGAAGATAACACAGCATAGGTGCTTCTCATTCACTATGCAGTGCACAGACATTTTAAGACAAAGTCCAGCCTCCTTGAACCTTGCGTGGAGCACTGAGATTTACTTCTGTGTTTACAAGAACTGCTCTGTGTATAGTTAAATTGGCCAGCCCATTCAATCTGATGTTTCACACTGAATTAATTTATGAGGTAGGTTTTGATGTGCCATAACGTCAAAAACGACATTTCAGGCGTACGTGTTAGGGTGCAGAAACTCTTCAACAAATTGAACATATTTGGGTACAAGTCTTTGTGACATCTGTTAAGGGCTTCAATTGGATTGGTAAGAGGAGCAATTTCGTTTAGTCTACAGGCTTCATGCCATAGGCAGAGTTCTGCATTTATCACTAGAGTTAAACCATCATCGTTTTAAATTCACCCAATTTTACAAACTGCGTAACCTCTGTTTCAAAAGTAGTTTGTTCGGATGGAAATAAATATCTAAAAATTTTCAATATGTCTTAATGTTTCAAAAATTGTCTGAAATTGAGTTTATGAGGGTATCGTTCCAAGGTAAGTAAACAGCTGGACGGTAATATTCTTCCTCACTACCAGCTGAAACATTGCACCTTTGAGATTGTTTTCCTATCACCCTTGGCATGCTTATAGTGGTGCCTAAATCTTCTACCATATTTCTTGCACTGTCAAAGAGAATATTGAAGTTTTATTCAGCGTTCATTCTTTACACTATTGGCACAAGCAACAGCATATGCCAGTTCTATATCGCTTGTTTGTAGTTTATTGCAGAGGGGAAAAGTGTAGCTGAGAAGTTTTACAGACAAAGCCGTGCTATTTGTCACTTGGACACTCCTATAATATGAAATATAGCTGAATTTGAAAAAAAAATCATCTTGAGGGTGCCAGGGTTATTTAGGCCTCCCAGCCCCACCCCCTTCCCCCTTGTGGATGCGCCGCTGATTGGACATACTTAATTTTATTTTGAGTTTTGAACAAAACTCACAATAAGCTACAGACAACATTTATTTATTTATGATTGTACTTATTATATGCAAAATAATACAGTAATTAGATGTTTAAGATATGTATGCACTATGTACAGTATACAGGTTTAAAAAAAGTCAAAATAACTAAAACTTCTTAGTAACAAACATTTTTTAAATCCATTAAGGTGTCCACTAATTAAGAGATTTCACTGTCTGTTTCTTATGATTTATATTTAAAAAAAGTTTAGGCAATAATGGCAATTTAAATCAGAAATAACTATTGAAGTTAAGGTAAAAACACAGTGTAGTGCTAAAATAATTGTTTAAACATTTATTTCAATTTCGTATTAACTACATAATTACAGAACAATTTTTGCTTTTGGGAAAGGGAGAGATTGTATTATTACCAAGATTGTTTTTATACTGAATATTTGATATATATATATATATATTCAATTCTCAAGTTTATGTGGGAAGTTTTATAATTTTTATACACAAAGTATTTAAATGTTTGTTATTGCTGTAAACATACAATAAATGAGTACCTACCATTCATAAATTATTTTAATGTGTTCACAAACATCAATAATCCTTAAAGAAAATTGGATACCAAGTTTTTATGCACATTTTTTTTTTTCCAGCAATTTTATTTTATTGTTAAAGGGTTTAAAGGATATAGGTTAGAGACCATTAAAATAAATGATAAAAATTGACTCCCAAAATATATATTTTTTATCTGTGTCCTACTTGCAGCATAATGGGAAATGATAAAGGTATACTATGGAGAATATCACCAATATTCATTGGTTGGGAACCAGGAAATGTGAAAAGGTTTTTTTATAGTTTACATTACTTTTGTAAATAAAAAAACTTTGTGCTTATGTATATTGTAATTATTTTTAACATGTGTGATGAACTTCTCTACCTAGAGACGTCTGAGCCAAATACAATCTAAAACTTAAAACATAATTATCAACAATGATGAAATTAAATGAACACATGATATTAGTTTATCCAATTAATTAAATGTATTGTTCTGTTATATTATGTTTTAAAAAAATCAAAATTAATCTATGAAAATCAAAAAATGAGAGTTGAAAATTTTGCAAATAAATTTAAATGAATTATTGTTACTTTTTTGTTCTCTATGTATTACAATGTGTTTGCCAACTAATAAAATTTAATATTTTTATAATCATGCAATACCTGGTGCTCATATAAATATATTTGTCTTGAAGTCTAGTTAAAGCTTTGTTTTAAAATAGTTGTTGAAATTTTGAAAGGAAAGATTACTTGTTTGATTGTAGATAAAAAAAATTATTAATCTCACCTATTTGCAGATCTTGTGGAAAATAACAGAATAAATATTCTCACTTCACTTTTTTAGTTTATGTAAGCTACTGTTGAAGGGTGAAAAATACTAGTTGAAGTGAGAACCCTAGAAACCTTTTGATTTATTCATATTCCAGTAGTTGTAATAAAAAAATTTAGAAAAAACCCACACTATTTTGAAACTATCTAGAAAAAACACATAAGAAGAGAGAGAGCCATAAGATTGCTAGATAGAATTGCCTGCCTCGGTGGCGTAGTTGGCTAACGTGCTTGTCGTGTTGACTGCTGAGGACGGTTCGAATCTCGGTCGGGTGAACTGCGGGTGGTTTTTCCTAAATGGTTTTCCACTCTCCCTCCACGCAAATGCGGGTTCACAACTTCCTCTAATTCAACCTTCCCAATTCCTAATCCATTAGAGTAATTAGTACTTAAAGTGTATAACCCGAACAGGTAGTAAG
Organism: Timema californicum; assembly: GCA_902141385.1. Classification (NCBI taxonomy): domain Eukaryota; kingdom Metazoa; phylum Arthropoda; class Insecta; order Phasmatodea; family Timematidae; genus Timema; species Timema californicum. Next base: position 45,496 of record CABFOW010003240.1, read on the forward strand.
CCGCGGTGCTAAATATTATTATTATTATTTAGATAGAATTGGGAGTAGGAGCAAAAGTCGATATATACTACTTTCTCATGGGCAAAGAAATGAAACGGCAGACTATAACCATTAATGTAAAACCAAGTGCGTCCTTATAAAGTGAGTGACCGCTGGTTATTGATGGCAGACAAAGGGATGGGAATGTAGGAGTAAGAGTGGTAGATAAGAAAGAATAAATGTGTGAAGGCTGAAAAAATGAAGAGGAAAGAGAGGTGTATCTAAGAAAGGTAAGAAGCTTTATGCCTAAAGATGAGATACAAAAATGTAGAGGTGAAGTGGTAAAGGTTTAATAACAGTTCGAAAGTTTGGTAGTAGCAGCAAAGGAGGTATGTGAGAAAATGTTCAACCCAGAAGAGAAAGAAATAGGTAGAGGACAAATTAAAGGGGATGAAGCCAGGAAAAGCACTGGGTGTGGACGAGCTGACTACGGAAATGATAAGAGCTGCAGGTGAAGTAGTTTGACAATGGTTATACAGGTTGCTGATAGTGATTTAGAAGGAGAAAAAGGTGCCGGAAGACTGGAAAAAGGTAGTTTTAATATCTATTTTTGAGTAAGGAGGCAGGAAGAGGTGTACAAATTATAGGGGCATAATGCGCTATTGTACAAAAATATATGAGAAAATACTGGAAAAGAGAATAAGAAATAAAATTAAAGAAAGGTGGAGAGAGGAACAGCATGTATTTAGGGAAGAGGTTTACAATAGACTTAATCTTGGCCATATTGCAGCTTATGGAAAAAAAGGTATGAATTTGGGAAAGACTTGGTAATGGTATTTATGTATGTGGAGAAGGAATATGATAGCGTGGATATAAATAAAGTTTGGGAAGGAATGGAGCCAGCTGAAAGTGAAATAAAGAGTAGTAAGGGGAATGAAAAGCGTTTATGAGGATAACAGGATTTGTGTTAAAAGACAAAGAGTGGGAGGACGAAGTGGTTCCAAATAAATAATGGAGTGAAGCAGCGGAGTGCCCTCTCATCTCTACAATTTTTAATGGTAATGGAAATGGTCATAAACATAGTGGCAGGAAAACTCTGGGAGGAAAGAATGAAAGTCATAATGTTTGCTGATGACTTGATGGTATGGGAGGTGAAGGAAGATGAAATACAGGGGCAAATACAATAATGGAGAGAGGGGGTAAGAGTGTGGAATGAAATTTAGCCTGACGAAATTTAATCTGAGAGTAATGACAAGGGAGAGGATAAGGCCTAGTAAAGCTATAAAGTAAAGTAAAGAGTAATCTTTGGGAAAGTATTATTAGACAAGTTTGATAACACGTTTTATTTATAATTTTGTATTACTAAGCAAATAATAATTATTTCTGGATAGGTTGACTTTAGTCATTGTTAGTCAGTGTTTGCAATAAAGAGCCTTCTGCTATTATTAATTCATCCTAAGCTGAGACCTGATGTAAACAAAGCCACGTGGAATTTTATGCTTTCATTTGCTACTGAACAGACTTTCGATGGTATTCTTTCACTAAATAGTCCCTTCTATGTTTTGTATCAAACTTTTTTTTAAATAACATTAGAAAATTATTTTAACTTAAATCATCCCTTCATTTGATTTAGAAATTATACTTTAAGCTTTGCAAGCACTATTCTAATACCAAAAAACTCATGACTCAGCGCTGAGGGACCCCATGGTACAGCCCTGATCACATGGCAACATCAAGTAAGCAACGGCCAGTCGACTTCATCTCGACAGCATTAAGTGATGGTTGTGGGTGTTTAGTGCTTCCTGTCTATTTATGGTGTTTGCAGAATGTGACCCAAGTTTTTTTAAGCATTAGACAGGTAATTTAAAAGCATTAAAAAATTCATTATGACTTACTTTGGTATGGTAATGACTATACATGATCCCACCTGTTTAAAATATTGCAACCAATCATGTAGGTCCTTGACGTAGTGATATGGACATGTTTGTTTACTTAAGGTCTCAGGTTAGGGTTAATCAATAATAGCTGTCAGATACAACCTCTCCTGCCACGGTTGCTCTATAACTTTAAGATCAAATTAAAACGTTAGCCAGGTGTAGTTTTTACTTGTCAAAGAATCACAATTCGTCTACTCAGGGTGTCCAGCCAAACTATATTTTAAAATTCCCTGACTTTTCCAGGTTTTCACTAAAAGAATTAAAATTTCAGGAAAAGTATAATTTATTGCCTGATTATACAATTAATGTATTAAAGAATCAATAAAACCAGCAAAGCTTAATTTTACAATTTTCTCGTTTTTTTTTAGTTTTACCAAAGACGCTACCCATAATCCACCACTTTGCTAACGCACGTAAATATGTTATAATCTCTAAAATCCAAATAAAATGTGTATTTTTACTAAGTATAACATATTTTTTAACAATAATATAAAAATTATACATTTTTATTAATCTACTGGAATTAAGATTTTGTAAGTAGAGAATCGTACAAAATTCATGTGTTAGTGATGTTAAATTTTCCAAAATACAAAGAAAATTAAGTTTTACATTTCCCATTTTTTTATGTTTTTAATAGCTCAAATGTTGATGATATATAAAAAAAATGTTTTAGACTGTTAATGAGAAATGAGTGATTTTATTGTCGTTAGTGAAGTGATGCAGGCGTTAACTAAGTGATGTTTGGGAAAACTGCATTTACATTGAAAATTTCACTTTACTAACGTGAGCTACGTGACTACAATTAGTTTCGTCACCTAAATGACTTTAGTGAGGTGATGTCACCAGTTTTGTCACCTTACTGACATAAGCGCAGTGATGAAACCAATTTCATCACCTTACTGATGTTAACGAGGTGATGACACCAGTTTTGTCACCAAGCAACGTTAGCGAAGTGATAAAACCATTTTCGTTACTAAGCAATGTTAGCGAAGTGATGTTTTTGGTGGACTGTTGTGTTTCATAAATATAATCTACGTATGAAGCGGCAAACAAACATTGAGGTTAGTTTCTGCCTCCATTTACATTCAACTGAACTGGTATTGGCTTAGTTATTTCAAAAACTCCAAATGATATTTAGGTTAGCGAAGTGATTTGCATTTAACATACTCCATACTATTTACCTGAAATTTTGTAAGTTGGCCGAGTAGTATTAAATAAACTTTGTAACTAATGAAATAAAAAGAACTAGTAAGTACAGGACAACACACTACACTACTACTACTACGACTACGTATAAATAAGAATGCAACTTTATAATAACAATATGAGATTTTTGTCACCAATTTGAATGTACAATTTGTTTTCTTTGGAATATCAAATATTCCATATATTTATTGTATATTTTAAACAAATATTATTACATTTTTATTAAATGCAGACTAAGTGTGTAAAACTTAATATTATACTAAGACACATGCATTGTAGTAATATATTATTTTTTCTTGAATAATAATCACATTGTTTTTTTTATCATATATTTTATTTTTATGCAATATTATTTTCTAAAAAAAGGAAATAGGGTTGAATATTGTTTTTCCTATATTTTATTTGGGGGGGGGGGGGAGAAGCAGGGGTGTGAGAGAGGGTGTTATGAGGGATGGTAGTCATTGTGGCAATGCTTCTTATTCTCTGTTAACATCACCACATGTTTGAGTGTTCCACTTTGATGATTTTTTTCATTTTAAAATCAATAAAGTATAAACTAGTTACAAGTATTTTGTATTTAAAATAAAACACAACTGCACAGCCATGTCATAATCACAAGTAAAGTAACACTTTGTTAGAGGGTAGCCACAAAGGCATATTAGTATATCTTACAGCCCACAAGGGCTACCCACTTATTTACACTAATAATGTAATGAATATAAATTAGAAGAATGTGCCCACATTTGTGTATAAAGAGATTGAAAAGCCATTTAGGAAAAATCCACCTCTTAAACCTGAGATTTTAACCACCCATCACCATCAAACAAGTATAGATGATGCTGATACCCAATGATTCAGGTATCTTTGTATTGATATAGTTCAGGAATCGTTGAGGTGTTTAACATGCTCCAAATTATATGAAAAACAAAAAATTCCAAAATCTGGTTAACTTTTAACTTTTGTTAGAAAACTGTAGACATAAAATTTAACATTATGATAGTTTGAATAGTATTTAGTAAAAATGTAGGTTATTTTTTTAAATAGAATCAAAACCTAGTGGGTGTAGCTTAAATTAATAATGATTTATGATAGGTTCACAAATTTATAAAACAGTATAAATGTTATAACTTCTTAAGAGCCCATCTTACCCAACAGATAAAGTGCAATTAGATACATAAGACAGCTCAATCCAAGTGTCGTGTTGTTGTTTTTTGCATCTTTCAATATAAGACAGTGAAATAAAAATGAGTGAAATCATTTTACTACAATGAAAAAAACAGTTGAACAGTAGATTTCGATCCCATTTCTGGTTAGGGTATAATTGTATACCAAATTTTTCAGTTGATCTGAAATGAGATGGGCTCTTAAAATACGACTTATATACATGATTTCATGTATGAAATAAAGTGCATTTAGCAAAAACAATTTGTAGTAAATAAAATGATAGAATAGTAGGAAAATAATAAAGAACTAAAATTAAAAACACTAACACATATTTACACACAAATATGTTTAATCTTACTACTACTATTACTTCCTTGGGAAGATTCTATAATAGCAGTGAAATATTGAAGTGTGTGTAAATATGTGTTAGTGTTTTTACTTTTATATGTTCTCTATTATTTTGCTTTTATTATATCATTTTATTTATTACAAATTATACAGGATATTATTAATAGCCCTGAAATTTTTCAAAAAACAATGTATTATTTTATTTATGAGCGATACAATGGTGCTATAGGCTTTGTTAACTTATAGGGAATCAAATAAACAAATTAACATTTAGGAATAATGTGAGAAATAAAATTGTAATTATAATAAATGATTTACTTGCAGCTTGCTTGCAGGCTGAAGCAAAGGATTTTTTTAAACTTTAAATCAAATGTCTTCATCGGGGTTTTAATGAGAAGATACATATATGCAGCATATTTTGAACTTTCTACAAACTAACAGTTGTTTCAGTTGATACACAATTAGTCCAGGTTTCCACTTTTTCAGCTTCATCTGTTTGTACAGACTTTTCACTTTGGAAAAATATTCTTGCACTACTTAAACTGTAGTACAACAAATCAAACTCCTGTAAATAAGCATTCAATTTGTAAGTAATTTGTTAATTAATAAGATGTAACTAATGTTAATAATCTATACAAAGGGTGGTCAAATATCAAAGCTACTTATGAGTTCACTATTTTTGTAAGGGCAGTGTGATAGTGAATGGGATGAAAGAGTGATTAATTAGATTATTGTTACATTTCAAAAATAAATATTAAACTTAGTTCATGAAAATAATTGAAACAACTCTTACTGCAAGTACTGAACACACCATTTATCCTGAACTGTAGACCTAAACTTTGGGCATAATCTATAAGCTATACCATAATGGAACCATACAGGGTAGGTTTTGAAACATCGAATTTTAAAACAATCTATTGTTTAAGGATGTATCTTTGAAGGAGATGAAGAATTTTGGTCAATTCAAGCAATATCTTCAACACTGTGTGCCATGCAGTATGTATTATTATTAGCATCGCGTCTTACTACCCGTTCGGGTTGTACGCACTTATGCTAATGTGTAATGGTAGGGTGATTGTGAGATGAAATGAAGGACCTATAGTTTAACGTGGAATCCGAACCACGGTGGAGGCCTGGAATTCCCCACATTCACAAGTTGTGATTAATACACGTCTTGTCAGAGGTGAAGGAAGGGTTTGTAAATCAGATAAATCTGTGCCGGGACCGAGGATTGAACCCCGGCCGACAGCACAGAAGTCTGATACCTTACCCCTAGACCACCAGGTCACCGTCGCCATGCAGTATGGTATGATTGTTTTTAGATGTTATTACTTTTCTTTAACTTGTTTATTAAAATTTGAAAATGTTGTCATATTAACATAATCTTATGTGAAGATTCAAGATTAAAATACTTATATATATATCATTATTAAATAAATATGTTTTAACACCTTTTGGTTGAGTTCTTGTGACTTGACAGAAATAAATAATACACATGTAAATTATTTTATTTCTGAATGATGCACATATTATGGTTTTTGTAAACTTAAGAGGGAATTTAATTGATAAAATGACTCTGAGAATTATAAGGTTGTAGTAGTTGTGTTCTGTAGTTGTGAGCAGAACCTCTTTTGGAGTGCTACATACACACGATATCTTAGTGAGCAAGTGAGAACTAATTGCTTGCCCCAGACAATTTATTGATGATTCACTCTTTACCTTGAGTTTTATAAAATATTTAGAGGAGGCTTCCTTCCGGGGTTTATTTCCCCTTTCCCTCTTGAAATTGTCAACCAGTAGCACCGAAGGTTTATTGTGTGTTTTAAAATTTAATTTACAATTTAGTTTTGATCCTAACATCTCGATATATCATGAACAGGACCCAGATTTTATGATCTAAAACTGATCAAAAAATTACCTATAAAATGACATGATATTCTTAAAACGACTTCAGATTTTCAAAAATTGACCTAAATTATGGACAAAAACTTGTATAAAACGCATACGACCAAATCAACCATGCATTTTACAAAAAATTGCAATAAAAAGTATTTTAGCAACCAAACTCTTTCATTCTGCTGAATAGACCTATGTTTATTTTACAAATATCAACTTCAGAAGTAATACCTACCTCCTAATGCTACCCTCTCAAGCTTGGTTAAAGTTCCTCATCAGAACACCAGAATTTGTATTTTTAACCATATAAGCAGAGATAATAATACAAGTGTGTGTGTGGGGGGGGGACCTAAAAGAAACCGGACTATTGCTCTAAAAAATTAATTTATTAAGTTTTTTACAAAATTCTTTCAGTCTCCTTCAAAGTATTCTTCATTATATGTGATGCACTTGTCCAGTCTTTTTCCCCACTGTTTGAAGCACTTCTGGAACTCTTCAACTTTGACATTGTCCAGTGCCCTTTGCAAAGCTGTTTTTACAGCCTCCACATCATCACAATGCTTTCCTTTTAAATTTTTTTTTCTCATTGTCGGGAACAAAAAAAAAGTCACACGAGGCTAGGTCTGGCGATTATGGAGGGTGGGGAACGATAGCCCAAATAGCGGTTCACAGACAAGGCTGTGTGTGCGGGGACGTTGTCATGGTGAAGGAACCAGTCACCTGATCGCCAGAGTTCGAGGTCTTTGCTTGGCACATCCTCCCTCAAACGTCTTAAAACTTTCAAATAAAAGTGCTGATTAACAGTCTCACCAGGGGGGACAAATTCCCAATGGACAATTCCATGGACATCAAAAAATACAATGAGCATCGTCTTAACATTCAACCTCACTTGTCTTGCTTTTTTTGGTCGGGAGGAGTTGGGGGTCTTCCACTGGCTAGACCCTTGCTTGGTTTTGGGGTCATATCCATAACACCAACTCTCATCACCTGTAATGACCTTGGTCAAAAAGTTTGGGTCACTTTCAATCTGATTTTTCAAGTCCTGGCTCAAATTCAGAAGAATGGTTTTTTGATCCTGTGTGAGCAGGCGAGGAGCAAACTAAGCGGCAACACATCTCATTTGCAAATCCTCAGTCAAAATCTGCTGGCATAAGATCCAACTCACTCCTGTCTGTTCTGAAATTTCATTGATCATGAAACGATGATCCTCGTAAAATTTTTGGCGGATTTTTTCAGTGTTTTCATCGTTTCGAGATGATAAAGGGTGCCCAGAATGAGCATGATCTTCAACACTCATCTCAACACATTTAAAGCGCCCAAACCACTCAAAAACTTGTGTGCGACTTAAAGCATCCTTCTTGAAAGCCTGTTGAAGCATTTGATAAGCTTCTGTTGCCGATGTTTCGAGCAGGAAGCCAAATTTCAAACACACTCTTTGTTATTTTAAATCTGCCATAACGATTTTGCAAGCAGCAAACGAGAAGAGTTGAGAAAAACAACACTACAATTAAACGTAACCTTCTACGCAGTCGCTGCTTGGGCAACTCATTTGAGATGGTCTTTAGTAGACACACCTAGTGGGAGAACTCTCTACTACACCTAGGAATGGCCATGCGCTTTCAATCCGATTTTTTTGGGGTCCCCCCTCGTAAGTTGAACACCTATACCCTGATTTTGGTTGGAAGGACAGTTTAAAGAATTCAAACCTATTTTCTTGTGAACAGTAATGATAACATTTTACAATATTATTGGTGTTATTTTATAGGTATCGGTATTGATAATATATATAAATAATGAAAACTGCAGATAGCATGGCTTGATGTAGTAACTTTAGTGACTAACAAATACGGTTCTTCCTATCAAAATCATACTATGTATTATCTTCTCATTGCAGCAGCTGTGTGTGTAAAAATAAATAGGGTTTGAATATTTTTGTATTTATAAAATATTGATACTATTTAAAAATATATAATTCAACAGGAATGTCTTAAAGTAGTTAAAAAAAAGCCTTAATATCTTAAAAAAATTATGCAAACCAAAAAGATATGATCTTGAATTCCAAAAGACAAAAAATGATGTATAAAATATACATTTCTACAAAAAGATGATCATGAAGAGATTTTATATAACTAGAAGCATTGTATGTGACAACAACAACAAAAAATAAGATGGCATATCAAACTCAGGGCCCTGATCATGAATTAGAGAAGTAGCTTATCGAGATAATTTATTTACAATTAATTAAACATTTGTTTTGAAATAAATAATACTTTTTTTAACTCATTATGTGAGCAACATTGGAGGAAAGCCTAAAGATGGAGGAGCCAGAAGAGTGATAAGGTGAAAGAGTAAGCTAATTTAAGGTTGTGGAGAGAAACTGTCTATAAAAAAAAATAGGGCTATGTAAAATTAAAGGAACAATATACACAACTAGTATATGTACCTATAGTGTGTGAAATGTTGAATTACCTGTTGATGCATATCTAGTCGCCTGGCAGTTAATGTCATGGCTTGTTGCAACTTTTCATCATCTTTAGAAGCCAGAGACTTTTGTTTCTTAACATGCATCTTATCTTGAATACACTTTTCTTGCACAGATTGGAACCAGTGCAACGAATCAAACATTTCACACTGATCTAGGAGATTCAAAATGTAGGCGATGCCTATTGCACAGATAATAAATCAATTAACAAATAGATAAGTTCATGCCAAATAGTATTATGTAAATTATTATTAAATATAAGAATAATTAATGCATTATTTACATTTTTATACCAAACTTCTACATTATATAGTTGTATTGTGATAATTGATACTAATTTAAAAAATTAAATGTGTGCATGAGCTCCCATCCTCTATGAAGTGGCGGCCGGTCATAACAGTGATATAAAGTGTGCACTAAAATAATCTTTCCAAAACCATTGTTAGTTTAAAAAGCTGTCATAACTTCATATATTTTAAACATTCTAGATGGAAACTAAAACAAGTAGTTCAGAAAATATACATTGTGGAGTATTTTCCTTACTCTAAAATAATATATGAATAGAATAGTCAAACTAAATGTATAATAAGACCGTGTAGAAACACTGTACAATAATGTAAAGTAATTGATAGCGAAGGAAGCCAAACTGAAAGGATAGTTAGGTTAGGCCTATATAGGAAAAACACTTCTCTCTTCATTTCTTCTCTTCTCAAAATATTGCACTATTTTACACTTCACACATTGTTGAATTTTCAGATATGTTCTTTTATTATTAGAAGAAACATATTGAAAACAAACAAAGATGGACAATTAATAAACAAACAAACTTACCAACTCATAGGGAGTGACACTAGGTATTGATACGACTGTGAGATGTTAACTAACAAGGGTGTGGTTGAAGAGAAAAGATTTGAAGTAATTGTCTTTTACAATTCATTAATATAAAGACTTTTGTATTACTTAAGTTTCAAATTTCTTCATGTTCTTTAAATTCATTTTGCAGTGTTCATGATTATGGTATATTAAATACCGAAACATGCTGGAAGAATATAATTCAGTATCTTTCGATTGCTGATATCACAAGTAGTAATGGGACTTGGAATAAGATATGGCTTAGATTTTATACATCACTTCAAAATTTCATAATTTTTTAACCTAAGATATTTGACTTAAAACCTTGTCTATGTCCACTCTATAATATATTCTTCAAATCTTTCTAACAAGAACACATAATCATTTTATTTTAATTTCAAATGGCAGATTTAAAAATACAGTTACCTAAGAGCTCAGTTCAAGGCTTGATTATCACCCCAAATTAAAAAAAATTGGGAGCCTCCTCCTGGCCCTGCTCCCCCCGGCCCCCCCAATCCTCAACATTGCCCTTCTTGTACTCTCCTTTGCTATTTGGTAATTTTTCTAATATCGAAATGCTTTGAGTTGGGAAAAAAACTGGTTCACCCCACCCCAAAATATATTTTGTGCAACGCCCCTGGTGAGGCGGGGTAAGGAATTACCGCTACCTGCTGAACTATTGTACTCAGAGAGACAGCAGCTCTTAGCTCTCAGCTTGTCTTTCTCATGTGGAACATTTTGAAAGTGAGTTGTTTTAAAGAATTCTCACTTGGAAGCGTTGTTATCAATGGATATTTTAAGTTATACCCGACATGAAGGGCGCAGCAAATCTCCCGTAAGGTTGTGTATCTGTTATTTCCTTGTCTGTGGGCTACACATAAGTATAAGAGTATTGGGTACAAATTAGTTTATTTTTTGTATACACCCTGTTTAAATAAACACACACAAAAAACCATCTCTCTATTCAAAATAAATATGTTGGTAAAAACAAGTTCATCTATTTCACTCAATTGTTAAATTTATTTAAAAATGTATATTTTCACAGAAGTGTATTTAAAACTTTTTCTCACCCATAGCGAATCCATCATCTGTAAATGCAGCTCCAACTTTGTTTTTCTTGCTCAGCTTTTCCTTACAAGTGATTGAATGTTCTACAAAGTTGATGGTAAGAGGTGGAACAATGATGTAGAAATTACGAAGATGCATGTTCGCCGAGTCTCTAAAAGATGGTGCAAATACATCCACTAAAAGCTAAAAATTAATTTAAAAAAAAGAGATTACCTACAAGATATGATCACGTTGAGTTAGACATTTTGTAATGTGTGTATTTAACACCAAGTTTATTAATGATTTATTCAAATGAGTAAGGAAGGTGAGGGTAATTTCAAAGGCTGTTTAATCAACTTGGACCATTGCATCACCATGCCATAGTCTTGAAATTATATGGTGGCAGGAAAAAAATTATATTCATAATAAAAATCATGGAAAAATTGTGGAATAGTATAGACTCCAATGTGTAGTAAATTAAACAATTTGATTTTGTAAAATAAAAGGTTATTTTTCGTTATAAAATATTGTTAAAAATAAAATCACTGCACCCTAATTTGTGGTAAATAAAATTACCAAATTTTGTTTATAAAACTATATTTTTATATTTAAATTTGTTAAATATTTTTTTAATCGGAGTATGGGTTAAAAATGAGAAATTAACTTAAATATGTAAGTCCACTAGAAATAAAACTATTTAATTAACAATCTAAAATTTAAAAAAATAGTCTTGTATAATATTTTATTATTATTTAGTTAGGAACGTTCACAATGAAGACCTACTTAATACAAAATAAATGGTATGACACACCACACAGACTCCTGCCCGCTTTTATCTAAACTAAATAATATACATATACATTGTTGTACATGGTGTATGAGAAACATGATGAACTCATAGCAAGTGTTGAAAGTGGGCACCATTAGCATCAAGGCATTCCTGCACACACCTCTATGTTATTGAAGATATTCACCAACACATTGGAAGTCACATCCTCAATTTCCTGCTGAATTTTTTCTTGGAGTTCTATGTGAGTCCATAGTTTGTCGCGATACACTTTCTCTTTCAGCATGTAGCAAGAAATGACACAATCTTCAAAGAATGAAACAATTTCCACTATGTGTTGGCATTGAAGGTGTGGTAGGTGGCACCATCCTGCTGAAAATAAGACAGCATGGAGTTCTTCGTCGCCCAACTGATTCCCAAACACATGGAAGATTTCCATGTAATATGCGGTATCCACCATTGTATGGAAGAAGATGGGGCCAATAATGCGGTGTCACGACAAAGCACACCATACCCCAACTTTTTCAACATGAAGTGTCTCATGCAAGATGTGAAGATTCTCAGTAGCCCAGATACGGGTATTCTGGAAGTTGACATACCCACTTACAGTAAGCCCACGGCTTCTTTGGTGCTGACTGACAGCTCACAGCTGACTTCTGACAGTCAACATTTAGGTATATACCTAAAATTTTGACTGTCAGAAGTGACAGCCTATAAACACATGTTTTTGCAGATAATATGGTTCGGCGTAGGGATACATAAATTGGTCTAGTAACTTTTCAAAGCCGTCAGCTGTCAGTCAGCACCAAAGAAGCCTTGGGGCTACTGTAGGTGGAACCACATCTCGTTGAAGAGCCACATGTAGTCTAGTATTCCCAGGTGTGCATTGACAAATCGCTGGAACCAATGACAGTAATTGAATCTCTTCTGTCTGTCGGGAGGTTTCAATTCATGTATAACAGTAACACAATACGCATGCAGCTTTGCTTTTATTGCTGATTGTTGACATGTGCTTGTGGAAGCCCCCATCTCCTGCGACAGTTTACACAAGAAATGTTGTGGGGAGGCCAGCAGTATGTTTTTAATATCTCAAACCGTTGTTTCTGACAGTTTTAGACACGCTCCTTTGTGGACATTTAACAATGTTTCCATGGTTTCCAATCTAATCACCAGATAATGAATGGAGGATTTTTCCAGTGGTTTTCGAACTACAAACAATGCTTTAAATTTTCTTTGGCACACCTTTATTGACACAACTTTCCAGTATATGTGGACAGTAAGCATTCGGTGTTACACTGTGTACCACTTTATACTCTGACTGTTGATGATCCCTTAAACAACAGCAGAATGAGATGCATCGCACCAACTTCTGAGTCCAACGAACACGTAGTCGTCCTTTACTTCGCGCAGGCACCCCAAAAATTCCTTGGGGGAACCTTACAAAAAACCCATATTCCAAGTTTTAGCCCAATCAGTAAAATAGTTTCGGCTCTAGCCTGGGGTACAGACAAACATACATATTTAACATTTATTAAAATCTCGAGTTTGATTTTTATGATGATCACAATACTTTCTTTTTGTGGTGTCAAGAAAGTAAGAAACTAATAATATTTGTAAATTTGGCTTGAATTATTTTATATAAAAAAAAGATTAATTTCTAATATCATCACTAAAGTACCCTTCATTCGCCCAATAAGGTAGAAAGCTTACCTTGCATTATTTCACTACGATATAGCTTATAGGATGGGGTCATTGTGTAACCCATCAATGAGTAATGAGTAGAATTATAAAAGAAAACTTATATTATTACAACTAGTAATATTTGCATTATCATTTCTACACCCAAAACTGCTACTTCTAGTTGTATTACTGTGATAACTATTACCACTATATATGGACATAAAGTAATTATTTAGGTCATCAGGCTTGTGAAGGTTTTCAGCTAAATATCTTTCATTACTTTTTAATAATCTTTAGCATATGATTCTGCTAGTTTGTGAAATACCAGATTTTACTTTTTATTATCAAATGTTTTAGCTGATTCCTGGAGTATTTAAAATCTTGATATCAATCCCAATTCTTGATTTAAAATAATTTATTTGGCCATTTGTTTTATTTCCAATGTCAACCAGAGTAGATTATTTTTATTTGGAATATATTACTGTATTTAAAATTGCATGTTTTTTAAATAGGCCTATTAATAGATATGTTGTCGAAAATCTCAGTCTTTAGGGTGAAACTTCCTTAAAATCAGATACAAAATGTCCAAGAACAAAGGGTTTAAAGTCTCTAATTGCCTTCCTGGTTTTAATGAAATTGGAGCGACTAGAATCTTGATTGTATGAACACTCTGTAAGGTTGTGTTCAATGAAACCTAAGAGCTAACTAAGACATTGTGAGTTTTTGATTATAATCAGGTCTATCTGAATTTGGGTATTTAAAGTAATTTATGTATAGTGATTATCTGTCCAAACAAGCAAAACATTTAATGATTTTCCAATGGGGGGGTGTTCATGTTAAAATAAACAGGTAAAAATCGATCAAATAGCAGACACAAAAAAATTCCCTGTACTATCATTTCTTGAGATGTGTAACAACCGTGGATCACCAATCACAACCATAAATATCCACCTGAAGAGTTACTTTATTTCTATTTAGGGCCTATCGACCAGATAAATATTTATCGGCCAAATTACTATCTAAGAGTCATAAAATGGGCCCTTATTTTATAGGTTTATTAATTGATAACCTTCATAAGCATACTTGTTGACAAATTTCTAAACACACAAGGTAATATAAATATATATTGCATCTTACTACCTGTTTGGGCTATTCACATATTTACACTAATGGGTTAGAGGGATGTGACAGGTAGAATTTAGATCAAATTTAAATACATGTTCATGGAAGAAGAGTGGAAAACAATTTAGAAAAAAGCACAGTCAGTATTCTCAAATTGGGATTTGAACTTCGATCGCCCAGTCACCAGCAGTCCAGTTTATTGCGAGTGTGACATCTTAGATTATGTGGGTACTTAACCTGGTAAATATTTGTTGTAGTGAAGAGAAGTACTAAATGGACATTATTATAATCTTGTCCAACATGAATTTGTGAAGTTAATACAACATGCCATGTAAAAGGATTATAGCCATAAATGTTAAAATAGTAATACACATTTTTGAGTTTCATTAAAACATTTTGGCTCTCTTTTAGCTGGCAACTAATTTATTATTATTATTTTGGAGATATGATAGGGTTAGTTAGATGAAAATGAAAATTTAATATAAAACAAACCTTAAAGTATTCTGTTCCCTCTGTGAAGTTTCGGACTAAGTTATCAATGACATGATCTAATTGTGCTCCAGCCTCTGTGCTAACATTTGAGAGATTATCTTGAGTGCACAATTCCTTAAACTCAACTATATCCTCCAAATCAGGAATAAATCTAATAGCATTTGAGCAGCAATGCAATCCTCCCGATCGAATCATTCTTACATACCCCATGGCATTTCCTGAAAATTTATTTTTAACATGTTAAAATAATAAGTAACTAGTGAAAAGTAAGAAAAGTCAATAGAAAGCAACATGTTTATCAGAAGAAAGTTAATATAGTCCCACCAAAATCTCTGCTATATTTAAAATAATAAAAGTCCTGTCCTAGCTTTGGTGCCCAATTGGATTCTTCTACATTAACAAGACAAGAAAATCTAATAGTGTATAATACATTGAAAATACTGGATTTTTAATCTTCAAACAAACATCAGTTTTACAGAACCTTTTATAAGTTTCGTTAAACATGTAACATAGATATATAAATTTTGTACTAGGAGAGAAAATAAATACATATTTTTAGGTAACGACTTAATTTAATTTATGGCATAAATGTGAGGAAGGAAGAAAGAAAAAGTACAGTAATGAATCAGATTTTTAATCAGCACCAGTGCACCTAGATGAGAAACGAAAGCTAGACCTCCCTGTCACTGGCATTCCAGTGTATTATGTTCATGATATGTTTTTAAGTTAAAGAAAATTATAAGAAAAATAATCTGAATTTAGTTCTCGCTTGCAGGCCTCTGTGATAGATGTTAAAAGTATTTTACATTCAAGAAGCTGAGCCAGTTTCCTAGTAAAACTTGGTACACCTCAAGTGCAGTCTGATACTAAATACAAGTAAACACTTGCCTGGTGCAAAATGGAATGGTACAATTTTGCCTATGAAGCTGGTCCATTCCATTCTAATATAGATAGTTGTCACCTTGTATTTAGAATTGGACCGCACTTGAGGCTACTATGTCTGACTATGAAACTGCTCCTAACTGTTGAAATAATCAATGTACAGTTAGGTGAGATTAAACTACTAGGGATATGCAAGAGAGAACGATTAAACTAATCTGTTAAAATTTTCCTACCATGAGTCAATTTTGCTTTAAGTTTAAAAACTATTTTGTTTAGCAATCTACAAATGTATTTAAAACACCAGATACCACGGTATTGCCATCTGCTATCTTCTTGTTTAAAAATTTAACAAGGATTTATTTTTGCTGTCCAAATGTTTCTATGAGCATGTAACAAAGAATATAACATACATTTTTATAATCATCGCTGGTAGAATGTGAAAGAAAAACTAAGTTTTTTTAGCACCACATCTTACTACCTGTTCAGGTAAGTACTAATTAAGTTAGATGGATTAGGAATTGGGAAATTGAATTTAAAGGAATTGAGCCAGCATTTGCGTGGAGGGAGAGTGGAAAACCATTTAGGAAGGACTACACCCAGTTCACCCGACCAAGATTCGAACCTCGATCTCCCTGTCCTTGGCAGTCTAGCTCAACTCCCCTAGCTCATTAGCTAACCATGCCACCGAGGCGGGTACTCAAGAATTATTAAAAGTATTAGTACATCAGCAATTAGCTAAACAGATTTTACCATCAAATCTTTAAGGATAAAATAAATAGTAAGCTCTCAATTAATAGGGGTTGTGCTGGTGAAAATCACCAAAGAAATCAAAAATCCAAGTATAATAAAAATAAGTGACAATATGGACAATAAGATATTTATTAAAAAAATGTATTGGCTGATAATCTATGCATTAGCGGCTAAAGTATATTTGCTAACTAGATGTGTGCTAGGATGACAGTAGCAAACAATCCTGCCATGACATTGTGTTAAACACTATTTTCCCCTATCTCAATATTTCTGGCTATACCTTTAGCAGTAATTATATAAAGGAAGTAAACAAATATGATTTAGAGCCCTCATTACTATAATACAAGATCAAACATCACAGTGAAATTTAGTGTTTGGTTAAACATGAAACAGAATTACCAACCAATGTGACTGATGAGCATTCTGAATTGGTCTAGGTAGCTTTTTCCATCAGCAGCTAAACCAAGTTTACGAATTCCTTTGTTGAACTTATCAGCACGCTCATAGGAGTATTTCTGGTCTAGCTGAACTTTATTTTCCCGAAAGAAGCGAAAGTCTTTCATTAATCGTGACTTGATATGTTCATCAAACATAAATTGAGAGAAAATTAGAAACTCTTTTCTAAGGAACTGGTATGTGAAGTTCACCTGAGACAAAAAAACATAGCTTTAATTATATATTTTAAACTTAATAATAAGAGGAAAAATATAGTTCAAGAGAGATAACAGTTAAGTCAATAGTTCATAGTTTGATTCTCCAGTCTACACTCATAAAGTATATTAAAATGTTTGTTACTAAAAATAAAGCTTGGTAACCGGTTAGAGTTAACACTAAAAAACTAGTTTTGAGTCTATAGGGATTTTAATCAATTATAAATGCTAACACAATCACTCAACTGATTTTTTTTTAAACATATAAAATAAAACTTTTAAGAATTAAAACTGTTGCACCATTATTAATAGTCCATTTAATCAATCCAGCAGTTTAACATTTTATGAGACTTCAAGAGGCTACTAATATCAATTAATATCAATTTAGTCCTATGTATATACAGGCCATGTGATTTATCATTCAGCTCTCATTTTTTGACATAGGGTGTAAATTTAAACAGCTGTAGGCTAACTATTGTAAACTTTCATTGATATTATACAGTTATTTTCTTTAAATATCTTCTAATTACTAATAGGTTCTTTAAGGCACGAATAAGTTATGTTTTAGTCATAAATGTGTCTTTAGGTTTATTGAATATTCATGTTAGGTTTTTTATTCATACTAAAGTGTTGTATTTGTAATTATAAAAGAAATAACCCTTACATGTAATTACTTTTGTTTTGATGAAAAACAAGGTTACCAAACTTTTGTATTTAAAGGAGCTACTTAAATATAAATGATGTTGTTTACATGTTATTAATATAATTTTATTTACCACTACTTGGTTTAATATATACCTGATGAAGAAATGATACATCCATGTAATAATGTATGTTCTACTAGACTTTTAAGACCAATAAGTTTCCATTAAATTATCATAGACTCCTATCTGTTCAAATATGTTATTGTACTCAAAGTCATTAGACCTAAGTTTAATAAAACTCAACCTTACTGGACCAAATTTTATAATACTTAAAGTCATTTCTCCTAAACTTTGGAACTTTCAAGATTTGATCCACCAAATGACATGGTAAAGGTAGAAGAAAAAAGGATTAAAATAAAAGTAAAATTGGCTAAGGGAATGGATGGTAACAACCGATTTTTTTTAAGATCTCCTTAACAGTTTTTCCAATACCAGCATTGTACAGTGTGAACTTTTCTTGGTGTTCAATGGTGATGTCATGTGTGAACTTTCTTCTATTTGTTTAGGCGCAGCAGTGTAATGTTTTTACTGTTTTCCTAACTTCATTGTTGAAACAATTTTGTTTGTTCCTCTATTTATTCCTTTCAATAATGACTACACTTTATACTGTGGATAAAATAGTAATCTTATTGTAATTAAAAATCGTGTAGAATTATCTTCACTGATTCAACATATGCAAAATCAACTTATTTTATACTAGCTTTTATTTGATATTTTTTCAAAAATTTGGCTAATAAATTATTAAAGTTCCCAGATAATAATGTGTAATGAGATTACACAAACTGAAATTCTAATCAGATTAATTTTACCATGGTGGGATACAAAGTTAAAAATAATTTTATAAAATACTGGTACATGTTACAAAATATGCATATAATAGCTTAATAAAACATGATCTTGTTGCACTCTAATATTAAGTTAAATAATTCTAACATTTAGATAAATAGAACTTGTTTTATGAGCAAATGTAATATGTGCAAAATAGTTTTATTCTCAATAGTGACACTCATTATTTGTACAATAATGGGCATCTAATGTGAGCAGCTTAAGCTCATCATTTAGTTGAGAGAATATATATTTTGCAACTAAAACTATGACAGTGACCTTTAAACATGCTAATTCAGTGACTATACTTCATTCACGGTAGGAGTTTACCTCTGAAAGGTCTTTTTTCTTACCAATATCCTACTATATAATAGATTTCTGGTAGGGAAAAAAGTCCTTTCCCAGGTAAACTCCTACCGTGAACGAACTTTATATAAGAATGTTTTGTATATTACTAAACAAATGTGTTTGCAAGATTTTCTTTATAAGATTTTAGTAGATACTCACTGTTGTGTTCATGATGCCAATGCCATGTGTTCGAATAGAATTGGCTACATGCCGAATGTTGATAGTATTTAGATGTTTGTTGTTGCTCGACTGCTCTACAAAGATTTGATTATTCAGGTTATAGAGATATTTGGAAACAAATATGTTAATGTTTCGCATTATTTCAAGAACATCCAAACCCTATAAAAACCAATCAAAAAAATTTTTTTTTCATAAATATAGTTTGGAAACAACACAGTAGTGGCTAATAAAAGTAGTACTACACAATGTGTCTGCCAGAACTTAGTAAATAAAACAATAATATATTTTGTAAAATTAAATAAAAAAATAAAGTTTTGTTATAAACTTAACAAGAATTTATTATGTAAATGTTGATCAGCCTGCAGTGTGTTGACTATCATAGTTCATATAAATTTTCTTATTTTGATTTGGTTCATATTGATTTGTGTTGCAATATAAAATACAAATAGTAGCTAAATGTTGTGTTTGATGTGAATTCACTTTCAGTTGTGGTAGATTAACTGTCTGGTTGTTAAATATGCTTATTTGTGATGGGCTGGCTCTTTAAGGGGCTGTCCACTTTTTTTTTCTACCCCTTCCTACCCCTCTTGTCACACAGTCGCAATTTTAGGAGCCCCTTTTCTAAAATTATGTCACAATAACANGAAGGGTTTGGTAATCAGATAAATCTGTGCCGGGACCGAGGAATGAACCTCGGCCGCCAGCACAGAAGTCTGACACCTTACCTCTAGACCGCCAGGTCACCTAATGTTGCAATATAAAATACAAATAGTAGCTAAATGTGTGTTTGATGTGAATTCACATTCAGTTGTGGTAGATTAACTGTCTGGTTGTTAAATATGCTTATTCGTGATGGGCTGCCTCTTTAAGGGGCTGTCCACTTTTTTTTTCTACCCATTCGTACCCCTCTTGTCACACAGTCACAATTTTAGGAACCCCTTTTCTAAAATTATGTCACAATACAAACACCCCCTTTCCTAATAAAGTAATATTTTTAACTGTAGAGACTATATCACTCTTTTATTGAAACATGTTAGCCAAGTTCGATGATTGAAATTTATTGTTGTTTGTTTCTATGAGCATGCAATCAAGTTTATTAACCAAGAATACTGCTTGATACGCTTAATTATAATGTGACATCTCACATTTTCTAACTTCCCTTTGCCCATCTCAACATACTTGGTCACTTCAAGTACTACTCTCACCCTCCCCTCTCCTCCTCTTCTAATATACGTACGTAGTTAATGTACAGCTCTAATAAACAGTCTAAGAATTTTTTAAACCAAGATTAAATTTGTTTTATTTTATCAAAACTGGTTTGGTCCCTTTAATATGTTGATTGTTTAGTTTCTTGAATAGGCTTCTAGAATCGCAATTTTAGGAGCCCCTTTTCTAAAATTATGTCACAATAACAAACACCCCCTTTCCAAATAAAGTAATATTTTTAACTGTAGAAACTATATCACTCTTTTATTGAAACATGTTCGCCAAGTTCGATGATTGAAATCGATTGTTGTTTGTTTCTATGAGCATGCAGTCAAGTTTATTAACAAAGAACATTGCTTGATACGCTTAATTATTATAATGTGACATCTCGCATTTTCTAACTTCCCTTTGACCATCTCAACATACTTGGTCACTTCAAGTACTACTCTCACCATCCCCTCTCCTCCTCTTCTAATATACGTACGTAGTTTATGTACAGCTCTAATTACCAGTCCAAGATTTTTAAAAACCAAGATTAAATTTGTTTTATTTTACTAAAACTGGTTTGGTCCCTTTAGTATGTTGATTGTTTAGTTTCTTGAATAGGCTTCTAGAAAGTATGCCCTGTTGATAATTTCACTTAAGTCCTAGAGTGGTGGGTGCAAATCACAAATCATAAATAAGATGAGAGGTGAGGAGAGCTAATAAAATAGCTTAGAGCTCTTGGAGAGAAAATGTTATGAGCAGAAATGTGTTACTTTTAGGAGAACGGGGTTTTAAAGTCAAAAGTGCTGTGTCATATTGTCACTTTAGTGTTCATCACATCTATGTCACTCTAATGTGTGAGGTTCATCTAGAATAGTTTGATGAATCTGAAACGTTTAATGCTACTATTGGGTTTATTAAGATAAAATGAATTAATACAGTCGTCATAGTGACGAATGTTGGGTCCACCCATCCTTCGGTCGCTTGTAGGCTCAAATCACAATTTATATTTTGGTCTAAGTCAGAGCCCTTTAAGAGGTTGTCACATAAAATCACGCACATAGTCAGAGCTTAAGACACTTTTCATGAAACTTATTCACACTTGAGCAACTTCCTGCTCAGAGCTCTGCTCTAGGATACACAAACTAGTTTCTGCCAACTAGGAGATTCCTCCGATGACGGCATAAAGCACCAATAAATGGGCTTCTGTCTACATCATAAAATCCTGCTATACTTGAGACAGTAATTCCCACAGATCTATTGATAGATTAAGAGTTGATGGGCTTATGTGCCTATTTGACATTATTTGACTTTACATTCACAAGCTGACCAGTGACGGATTTACTTATATACCAAAATCGTTGAGAATAAAATCACTAAGTTGAGAGCTTCACATTACAATAGTTTAATAAAGGTTGTTCAATACTCTACCTGTTCAAGAGTTTGGCTAGGCAAATGATCTTCAACTGTAACTATGCCATATTTATATCTGGCTAAACTCCTCATTTCCCCGTAAGTTTTCCAATCATGAAGTGCGACCGTGGTTAAGTTATAAAATGTTTGATTCAAGTAATGCTCTACATAAGCTGAAAATAAAGTATATTTTATTTTTTATTTAGATGATAAAATATTCTATATTAAATACACTAAAATAAAATATAATGGGTAAGCCACTTTGATGGTTGCATGGTCAATAGGAGTCACTCTCACAATAGACTGTGTAAAGTTACGGAATTATATATATATATTTGACCCGCAATGCAGCGCCAATTGAAATGTTATTGAATTATTCAGTCAGCGTTGGGCACCAATTGAAGTGATTATGAATTAATTGATCCACGTTGGGCGTCGATTAAAACATTACACGTCAGCAATGGGTGCCGTTTGAAGTGATACAGTTTAGTTAGCTGATAATTACCCCATGATCGAGCACTAATTAAAGCGGTACAGTATTTCGGTATTGTGAGATAATTGGTACTTATAGCCCCTGATCGAGCGCCAATTATTATAGGTACAGAATCATTATGAAATATTTTAATCAAATAAATTATACCTTTGTATGTTGCACACGATTTGTTAAAAAAAAATAATCTTCGGTATGAAGATATTATGTAAAATGATGCCATTTTCGTTGAACTACAGATTATGTCTCTGTAATATTTTCTGTGTACTCTATCACTCTGTAGATTTTAGTTACCAGCAGTGTTGATAAATTGTTTTGTTAGATGTATTCTACCTGCACTGTTAATAAATTGTTTTGTTAGATTTATGCCACCGGCACTGAATATTACTGCCTTTGATTACAAAGTTCTTGTGTGATGGTGTTCACTGTTTTATGCTATTACTCTCTCTGTAGATTTATGCTACCGGCACTGTGTGTATTCATACGCACAAGCGACTTATATATGAACTACCTATTGCCCCTTGGACCCCCTTGTTAAAACCAACTAATAGAAAGAGTCCTGGCGACAAATGTTGTGAAGGCTAGCTTCCTATTGGTAAATACTGTGGAGTTGACTTTTGAAAGAAAAAATAAGTTTGAATGGTGCAATCCTTGGACATTATTTCTGAAAAGCAAGTGATTCTCCATGGATAAAGTATTGAAAGGATAGTTTACATACAATACTTTAAATAAAAATGCACTTCACCCATGACTTTTTACATCTATGAGAGGGGTCCAAATCAGTATCATTACAACTTGACTCCCAATGGTACGGAGATTGGGGTTTGAATTTGGATAAGGCATACTGAGAAAAAAATTTCCTAAATAGTTTATCAATCTCTCCGGCAAATGCGGGTAAATTTCNAATGGAAGGGAGATTGGTGTTTGAATCTGGATAAGTCGTACTGAGAATATTTTTTCCTAAATAGTTTCTCAATCTCTCCAGCAAATGCGAGTACATTTCCTTTAAACTATACCTTGCTCTTCCCAAACCTAGCAAACAATTTACAAATATACAGATAGATCGAACCAAGACTAGGTTGCGATGAAAATAAAAGTTGAAATTTTTGAAAAAAATTATATTTATAGTAATTACAGTCTTCATTTTATATGAGCCTCCCAAGCACAGCTGAGAGTGCTTTGGAACACACTGCGAAATACACTTAAGGTTTTTCCCACCCTCCGACCAAATTAAAATGTGACCTCATTCTAGGGGTTTTGTTTTAAAGAAGATTAATCAAGACCACTGTTTTTACATCCATTCTTTCAAGTCCACCACCAGCAATCTATGATCCCCGTTCAGACACAAACTTTGTAAGATGTTTATGTTTGTAGTAAACATCTTTTCTTCCCTTTCTAAGAGTAAATAGTCAATCAATGGCTTTTTTTCACGATTTCAACTTCAGCCCAACACCTTATGTGTATCTCTGCACTTCTTAAAATACTATTCTTTCTTCCCAAAGTACTTCTTCAAATACTATTCTTTCTTCCCAAACACAAGCTTTAAGATCTTTCATTATTATTCGTCATACTGTTCACAAATCTATTTCCAATCCTTTCATAATTATTTCCTTCTCCTTGAGGCAGCGTGTAGTATTTATTTGTTTGTAACTAACATATTTATCATTCGATCATAGATTATATTCAACTACACCATTTTTCTTAATTTCATTAATTCCCAACCAATGTAGTGTATATTCATTCCTTTAATATTAAGAAAGAAAAAAAATATATATATATATACACTACATTACATTAGATAGCACTCCCTCTCCACTTTGACTCACTCATCCCTGAACTATCCAACTTACTCACCCCCATTACAGCCCCAATTTTTCCAATCTTATATTCAGTTTACCAATATTCTTTAGAGTATTTGGGGTTTTTTGGTCACAGGAATACTAAGCCTGTTGTGACCTACATCTGAGTGGCGAGGCTGTCACCTATAGGCTCTCACCTACCCCTCTTTTGGCTGTATGCTCCACTGATTCAGGTGTGGGCGTTGATGACTTAGTTCATCCAACATCAACACTCACCCTCTCAGCTCACCAAGCTTTTTGGTTTTGACCCTGACCAGTCTTCTTTCTCTCATGACCTGACTGTTGCCAAGTTTAACCTTGACCTCCACCAAATGCGTATAATAAAAGCATACATTTACTTATTATAGTCAAAACTGGATGTAATATTTATCTCAAAAATCAAAATGACAGGTTAAGATTAAAAAGTAAGAGATAATTTAAGTTTGTTTTATTTAAGACTTCAGGATAAAAATATTAAATATAAGAATTAAGTTATGAGATTACAATATACCTTTGATATTGATGTAATTATTAAAGAATCTTAATGGTTTTAATGTGAGGAAAGGGGAGCAATCATGTATTGCACCACGGAATGGATTTCTATCATCCAATTGAAGATGAGAGTGAACATGTAGCAATTTGGGGTTTTTTGGTCACAGGAATACTAAGCCTGTTGTGACCTAAATCTGAGTGGCGAGGCTGTCACCTATAGGCTCTCACCTACCCCTCTTTTGGCTGTATGCTCCACTGATTCAGGTGTGGGCATTGATGACTTAGTTCATCCAACATCAACACTCACCCTCTCGGCTCACCAAGCTTATTGGTTTTGACCCTGACCAGTCTTCTTTCTCTCATGACCTGACTGTTGCCAAGTTTAACCTTGACCTCCACCAAATACGTATAATAAAAGCATACATTCACTTATTATAGTCAAAAATGGTTGTAATATTTATCTTAAAAATCAAAATGACAGGTTAAGATTAAAAAGTAAGAGAGATAATTAAATTTGGTTTATTTAAGACTTCAGGATTAAAATATTAAATATAAGAATTACGTTATGAGATTACAATATACCTTTGATATTGATGTAATTATTAAAGAATCTTAATGGTTTTAATGTGAGGAAAGCGGAGCAGTCATGTATTGCACCGCGGAATGGATTTCTATCATCCAATTGAAGATGAGAGTGAACATGTAGCCTCAAGTTTGTCTCAACTTCCTGGCACAAGGGTTTCAGAACCTAGAAGACCAAGAAATCACATTTAAACATTTAAGCCTAACAGGCCTCTATGACCAAAGTTTGAAGAAAAAAAAATATAAATATTAATAAGTTTTTCCTAAGAGGATTTAAGTATATTGTACCGGAAGAATATGTTTTATAGAACCTTTAGAGGAAGTTATCACAACTTATGTAAAAACACATAGATAAACAGTATGGGCTAGGTGCTGTAACGTCCAGTGTGTCTGTTGTGTAACACTCATGGCATTCGTTGTAAGGTCTTTTACATTCATTACGCCAACAGCAACTCGTTCTTGTATTGTGATAGCTCAATGCTGAATCTATGTATCGCCTTGGTGCTATATGTTGCTATGAAACGGCGATGCCAGAGTGTGTGACAACTCTGGTTACCATGGTTTGGACCCATTTGAACTTCACTAGATAATCTCCATGGGTTGGAGTCCCAACCCTTACTTCCTGATTTATTGCAAATACTTGATACATTATAACTATTGGAACAAATCACCATTTATAGTAAAAACTTGATACAATGCAATTTTTAGACAACCCAATGTCTATGTCGGGTGGGAAGAGGGAATGCTTGCATGACTATTGCACATTTTTATGATACGCAGCATTATTATGCTAAAGTACAAAAAAAAGCAAAAACAAATTAAATTTTTAGAGGGGAAAATATTCCACACTTTAACTGTAGTAAATCTCTTCCAAATCTCATAAATTCCACAATTTTAGTATTTTATGTTAACTTCAACCAACAGTAAACTTAAATGCTATGGCAAATATTGTTGTGCAATGTGTTTGTAAAAATTATTTAAAAAAATCTAAGTGGTCATAATATTTTGGAATATTTATATTTTTGTATATTTTATGAAAAATTCAGGAGAGTTGGCAGTTTATGAAAAATTATGAAAAGTTGCAGTTGCGAATTTAATTATGTTCT
Organism: Timema californicum; assembly: GCA_902141385.1. NCBI lineage: Eukaryota > Metazoa > Arthropoda > Insecta > Phasmatodea > Timematidae > Timema > Timema californicum. The sequence goes on from CABFOW010003240.1 coordinate 71,939, forward strand.
AATAAAAATTTTGACTTTATATGCTTCTAAACAATAACACATACTTGATGATGATTGTAATAATTGTATAATATTAGCCATTGTCATTCTGACATATGTTTTAAATTAGCAAGCCCTCTGTCTAAACTTAAGTTATCAACAAAATGTATAGTTTAAATTGTCTTATTTCACCATCATCATTGACTTCTGTTAGTTTTTATCAGTATGTTTTTATAACTACATTATGTTTATAACTTTACATATTTTTTATTCCAATTGTAATTTCCAGTGGTTTAATTAAATTTAACTATGGCTTGTGTGCAACCCCATTCATAAAAAATAATTTGCACAGGCAAAGTATATACCAAAATTGATCAAAACTCATATCTTGTTTATCAACTTACCTGTTTCTCAAAATAAATGAAAATCTCATTTTTGAAACATTCTTTCAAAACATCTGGTGACAAGCTATGTTTAGAACGGTCAATAGCCAAAAGACAATCATGAAGAGCATTGAACATAAACTGAAAAAAAGTATAAAAAACAAGAAAATCTTCTGCATCTCCCACAAAACAAAAAACATGAAAAAAGGAATATATTAAACGACAATTAGCATGGAAAACCAAATTACAATGGAATCACATTTTGAATTTGTAAGAAAACTTTGAATTAAAGATTATTGCTAAATGAAGAGTGATTTGAGTGATTGGTTTACACTTCATAAGTTTAATCTGGTACTACAAATAATTTTCTTTGGGAAATCAGCATTTTCAAATAATACGTTGATAGTCAAAATGTAAGTGAAATAGAGGAAATTCATTACAAATGTTTATAAAAGATCTAATATCATATCATAATGTTAAAATATTTTTCTATAGGGCATATTAGTCTAATGAAAATTAATGTTGGTAGTGCCAGGTTTTTTTACCGTGTCTTACTACCCTTTCAAGCTATGCCTAGTACTAGTATTACAATAAAACAAAATAAACATCAAATTTGAAACAAAAGTTTATTGTTTAGTTTGAAAGACAAGTCATATTTATTGCAAGCCGATTGTATAAAAATGTTGTTGCTAATGCAGGTATAATTTATGTATGTGGCCTTTCACTTACTGTCCAAGCTTAACACATTTACACTAATGGAGTAGGGATAAGAAAGATATAGTTTAAAGAAAATATACCCTCATTTTTGTGGATGGAGACTATACCCACAAAATAAAAAAACATGGAAAAAGGAATATATTAAATGACAATTAGCATGGAAAACCAAATTAAAATGGAATCACATTTTGAATTTGTAAGAAAACTTTGAATTAAAGATTATTGCTAAATGAAGAGAGTGATTTGAGTGATTGGTTTACACTTCATAAGTTTAATCTACTACTGCAAATAATTTTCTTTGGGAAATCAGCATTTTCAAATAATACGTTGATAGTCAAAATGTAAGTGAAATAGAAGAAATTCATTACAAATGTTTATAAAAGATCTAATATCATATCATAATGTTAAAATATTTTTCTATAGGGCATATTAGTGTAATGAAAATTAATGTTGGTAGTGCCAGGTTTTTTTACCGTGTCTTACTACCCTTTCAAGCTATGCCTAATACTAGTATTACAATAAAACAAAATAAACATCAAATTTGAAACAAAAGTTTATTGTTTAGTTTGAAAGACAAATCATATTTATTGCAAGCTGATTGTATAAAAATGTTGTTGCTAATGCAGGTATAATTTATGTATGTGGCGTTTCACTTACTGTCCAAGCTAAACACATTTACACTAATGGAGTAGGGATAAGAAAGATATAGTTTAAAGAAAATATACCCTCATTTTTGTGGATGGAGACTATGCAAACCATCAATGTGGGTTATGGTTATAGGTAGGTCTAGCAAGGATGTAGATTTTAAAAGAGTAAGGTATGGTATATCAAGGACCACAATTTGGTATAAGTTTGTTTCAAGAATATAATTATGTTCCTAATCTTAGTTTTTCACCAGAGTAAAAGCGTAGATTTATTTTTTCTAGGTTAATTTGTTAAGTCACAGGGCTATAGTCTAAATGTATTTATAAAATTAATTTTAAAATGAAATAATGAAGTAAAAAAGCAACATCTATTAGCACTTAATAACTCGTGCTGGATGGGATAGACTATTTGTTAGTGACAGAGGGGTTAAAGTTCAAGAGATGATTTTCCACATAAGAGTTATCATGTAAGTTTTACTATATACTCTCCACAAAAATGGAGGCTTATTACACTTCCATAAAATCACTCATCAATAGTCTTGCTGTTGAATATATGCATAAAAAAAGCTTTAATCAATGGCTATATTATGTTTAGTATTGTAAAAATTTTGTTTTGGAGTTAACACTTCAAACTCACCTCCAAACGGTGCAGGTCTACTTTCATTTCATATATATTAGAGAAATACGCTGGAAGGATGATTCTATGCCAATAAAAAAAAGAACAGTTACAAGCATCAGCAAGTTTTTCCTGAATATCACACATCATATCTAGTTTGTAAAGTATACTGTTCAGTGCTGATAGTTCATCTTCACGAAAGATGCGAATCTGATTGGCTGCAGATAGAGCCAGACGTGCAATGAGACGCCTTTCTTTGGTCCCAGGTCCATGAAGGACCTTTTCCACCAGTACAAGAGATGAGAGGATGTCCAAATGCTTTTCACTGTAGTGTTTGTCTTGGATAAGGCTTTTCTGAAAATGAGTAACAAAATTTTATTTGTTGCATTGCTGTTAGAAAAATACTGCATATTTACATTGAATGTATTTATATAATCAAAATATTATAGAAATATATCATATATACAATAAACAAAAGCAGCAGCAATGATCATAGCCACCAAAAACCCAAATAATCACAGTAGTAAAAATCAATATATTTAAATTAGTTGAAAAATGACACCTGGAGATGAAAATCAAAACTGGGACATTTGGTTTAGTGTGGCAATGCTCTACCATTGAGCTATTCAGAATTTATCTCATGCTCAGAGTCCTTCTCCTCTCATAGTTTAAGACTGATTTTGTGATGGATGTGTGAGATCATCAGCTACATATGAGCGACCAATAGTATTGCAAGCTACAGTATCCCCATGGCTTCTTTGGTGCTGACTGACAGCTAACAGCTGACTTCTGATGGTCAACATTTAGGTATATACCTAAATTTTGACCGTCAGAAGTGACAGCTGCTAAACACATGTTTTAGCCATGGGGCTACTGTATCAGAAATCACAACCATGTGTGATTGGAGAGGAATTTTATGCTGTCACATATACAATACAAGAATGTAATTTTAAAGCGGGGGTTTCAATGGATATCAACACACAAGTTGTCAAGAATTGTAATTACAGCACAGTTCGTATATTTTTTCCAATTAATATAAATTAGTTAAAAATTGACACCTGGAAAAGGGAATCAAGATCTGGACCTCTGGATTAGTGTGCCAATCTCTACCACTGAGCTATACAGGATACATCTCTATTCTGTATCATAATTCAATCAAGTTTGGACCGAGTCTGTGATGGACATATCTTTGTATACTTGGCAGCATATCAACCTTCCTGAGCCGCAGATAACTGTGCAACTTCTTTAATCCAATCATGAAGAAGGCACAGGCCATAACAACAACAAAAAGATCGATCAGAGTGAGTTGTTTGAAGTCAAAAAGGGATAATAGTCTGAGGGCAAACTATTGCACCTCAGGGAAAAGCACCTTACAAGGTTGCAGAAAAGGACCCTACTAAGTTACAAACGACCATCCTACATATTACATAAATTTACATTAAGTTTAAGTTATGGGTTTTCTTCTAATGCCAGGTTAGACTTTAGTATATTCATAAGGAACAAGGCAGGATCAGAACAAACAAAAAATACTTAAAAAGAAATAAAATTGAGTATAACTTTAATTCGAGTAGCACTATTTGAAAACAGATTATATTATATACATCTAATCATGTATACAAAGAGGAAAGTTGATCTTTCAATGTCACATATTTTCTTATGTAGTAATATAAGTTTATGCTTTCAGTTTCTTAAAAATTCCGAAGTAAAGACTAATTCTCAAAAGGTATACATATTGCATCTATTCTCAACATCTTAAGAAAATTACTTTTTTTTATATATATATATAAAAAGTTCCAAATGAGTTATACACAGGGCATAGTAAACTTATGACATAACCATTAATTTTCAACAACCTAAGTCAATAGCCTTTTATACAATGAAATAAAAATATTCATCAATTTAGTTTTACATGGGGCATAGCAAAAATTATTAAATAATTACTTTTCAACATCCTAAGTTTCCTAACTGTACCAAAACCTTAAAAATGTTTAACCATGAATAGGCTAACTTTGAACAAAGTGTAAAAAATGGTATAATGACTTATGCCTCATAATACTAATCTTTTATCGATATATTTGCATTATTTGCCTTCAAAGTTACAAACATTAAAAAATATTCAAAGTGTAGAGTTTGAACTAATACAACAGGTTTTAATTTAAAATTAAAAACTTCCAGCCATCATGACAGAATATGAATTTTGAAAAGTGTGTGTGTATATATATATATATTAGATAAAAAAAAATTTGCTTGCATAATAATCATCTTGTAGCACGGATGCTACTATCCTATTCGAGAAGAGAGTTCCTCAAGAGTGCAGGTTAATGCCTCAAAGGCATCCATATATACAGATAGTCTCGGCGAGAGGATGGTAAGAAATATAGAACAAAGGGGGGCTCTAGGCATTTCTCAGTTTCTTGTATCAAGTCGAAGGTTCCAGGCCTTTCTCAGTCTTCCCGAATGTACTTGCATTTGACACACCCGAACCTTGGCTGCACCGCTCAGTTTGCTGTTGTGAGAGTGGTCAGCTGGTTGTGTTTGATGCGCGTGGATCAGATGTTTGGTCAGTTGAAGGTGGAATGGAACAAATTGGTTAAGTTGATAAATGATCCTCCTAATATCGTAATTATTCAATATTAAATCTTGACTTGTAGCTAGGTACGACACTACAACTGTGGTGTATGATAGCTCATGATACTATTGGACACACATATGTAGCTGACAATCCCACCTGTCTATTACAGACTATTTAGCCTTAAACTATGAGTGAAGAATGACCGTGAGGAGCATGAGACAAATCCTTGATAGCTCAGTGGTAGAGCATTAGTGCGCTAAGCCAAAAGTTTTGGGTTCAACTTTCATGTCCAGGTGTCATTTTTCAACCAATTTAACATTGATTGAAATGTGATCCCCTCCATAAGGACAGTAATTACAATGATTTGCAAGGTGTGTGTTGATATTCATTGAATAATCAATATAATCAAAGTTGATAAATTTACTTTTAAAAAGGTTTCAATATGTGATGGCAAATAGTTCTATAAAATTGTTCAGAGTAGTTAAGTTACTTGAGGGAAACATTAAATCAGTTCAAGTTACAGTTACTGGTTTCTAAAATCACCTTAGTTACATTATATTGAGAGTAATAGAAAGATTAAAAATGTATTATTTATTTTGTTCTAATAGTAAGGATAACCAAATGAATTAAAATAAGAAAAGAATGTTTGTTTCTTTTAGAGATGGGTCGAATCCTTATTTTCTAAATTCTGAATAAATTTTCTTTCAAATCTGGAACCCAAATTCAAATTCTCAAATCTTAAAAAATATTCAATTAGTAAAAATGAAATAACAGGAAATGAAACTTTGTTTTGTTCAGGAAGTTGCATCATGCACTAAACCAATTTCTTCAACCTTTTCAGAGACTGTATGTTAGGTTAAGTTTATGTGTTATGATCTAAAGAACAAAGAATAACCTTCTGGAGTAAATTTTACTTTATGATTATATATACCTATTACATTCGTTATATTATTTTTAATCTAAAATAAAATGCTTTATGGCAATCTTACACACCTATGTAGTTGAAATGCTCTATTACTAAAATCTTTTGTTGCTATGTGATAATAATATAATATACATACTTACTGATTGCAATCATATAAACACAATACTGCTCACAATTAATTAATTATTTACTGTAAGCACCAGAAGATGAAGGAAATAATAACTGTCATAACCTGAGCAATGCTCAAATGTTTCTTTTGATTTACATAACTTGAGTGTATACACGGGCTGAAAAGTGCTGGCTTAGCATATATGAAGTAATGAACTAGAAAGGTTAAAAGAGAACAATGACAATTCATAACTATAATTTAACTAGTTAGACAGGAAAAGAACCATTGCGGGGTTTAAAAGACTTGTTATTTTGGCATCAGGCTGTCACAATTCCACCGATATCACAGGCAGTTATACTGCCCGATGCCATACCATGTCATATTACATATTCAATTCAACAGTAGCACTTATACTTGGAGCACATTCATCGAGCCCAGGTTCCCGATATCGAGTTCTGTTCGAGTCAGTCAATTCTCTTTTAGGAACCTCTATTAAACCAAAATCCGTAGCCCTATGTATTATTTTGAGCCTGCACAATTGCCTTACCAGCAACCTAACCCCTCCCACAAGCGATTCTGACAAATCAAGCCCACAGGAGGGTAGTTCGCGACATAACTTTTATAAGTGTGCAAGTTTGTAAAAAAAATTATGGGCATCAGTAATCAAACAATAAATTGTATTCAACTCGTGTTACTAGCCACAGTAGTTTTAAAAATATAATGGCAATACCATCTGTAAAATTAATGATAAAATTTAGATAAATTAACTTTTTGGGGGGAGGGGGGGCAGTGTGTCTTACTACCCATTCGAGACATCTACATAGCTACACTAAAGCTTGATTCACATGTTTGCTGAAAATAGAACAGAATTCTCTTGAGTGGAGCAGCAATTCACACCTTGTCTGTTGCCCCATAATGCATTGCAAGGCAAACTTAAACAGCTGATTATCAACATTTTATTTTATGGTAGATGAACATATATTTTAGGTCATTGTCAAGATGGATGTTTTCAAATTATTATATTGTGT